>VXBT01006580.1:548826-566866 GCA_013400235.1 Oriolus oriolus
ATGTTTTGTGGCTTTTCTGTTTTTAACCTATAGGGATGCCTGCAGTCTGTAATCCAGGCATGGTACCAGTGGCAATACCACCTCCTGCGGTCAACCCTCAGCACCTGTGTAATGAAGAGGACCTGAAATCTATCCAGGACATGTTTCCCAACATGGACAGGGAAGTAATCCGCTCAGTGCTAGAAGCTCAGAGGGGGAACAAGGATGCAGCTATCAACTCCTTACTTCAGATGGCTGAAGAATCATAGATACCCACTTCCCGCATAGTTCCCATCCTCGATGCCACTTATTTTTACTTGCCAAGCCAGGGATTTAGCTAGAGGAAGAATTTCCCAACAGCTTTCTGTTAGTGCATTGTGTGTGACAGATTATATCCCTTTTCTCCTTGGACATTTGGATCTTTTTCTCCTTCTTTCCTTATTTCCTTATTTCCTTATTTCTTTCTTTCTTTCTTTCTTTCTTTCTTTCTTTCTTTCTTTCTTTCTTTCTCAGTCTGTACATACTCAATTTAGCCTATGTCCTACAATAGAGCAGTGAAGCATCTTTACTATCAGCTGTGCCCTGTGTGGCTGTATTCTGATGGGGTGGGGAATAATGCTGCTTTGTTTCTTTCTCTCCCCCTTTTCATAAACTTGCTCTTACAAAGTAACTCTATGCAGTACAGGATTTACTAGTGTTTGTTAGATTGGGAAGAAAATCTTTCCATGGAAGGTTTGCTCTTTAAACACAACTGATTTGTTAAAAGTATTTAGGTTTCAGCAAGCAGCCTATTTTTGCCAGAAATTAAAGGAGAAACCCTTTCTTATCCTGTGATGTTTAGTTATTACTGTGATATAGTCACACCTTTTAGATGGAAGATGTTTAATTTAATAAGCTACATTTCTTAGGTTGTGCTGTTGCTATTTGTAATGGGCATCTTCTGTTCAATCTAGTCATTGGGCACCAAAGCAATATATTTTCTGGTGTGCATTTGGGGCTTTGTCCTCTCACATAGTATTGTTATGTATCTGTAAAATCTTAGGAGGTAACTTTTAACTCGTACAGCATGTATTGCTGTAGCAGAGAACAGGACTAAGCCCTAATGTACTGCCACAGTTAATTGCACTCTAATTACTACTACTTCTGCATTCCCATGGTTATTTCAGAGGATAAGTGCAGAAGGAAAGATACTTATACCCGGAAAATAATTGAAGCCGTAAAGACTTACTTAAGATGTTATCTTACATTTAAAAAGCAGAAATCTATGATCTGGTTATAAGGCTTCTTTCTTTATACCTATGTTTCAGCAACGTTACTGCTTTACATTAGTGGGAAAACGATTGTATTTTTCCTGTAATTAGAAATAAGCACGAAAAGTAGCTTCAGGGTTTTAGAATGGCATTATGAATTGCTCAGTGACTTGTTAGACTACAGCTGCTGTAGTCAATTTATTATTATTTGATGCAGGTGGAAATAAAATTCTTCATGAGAGACAATTTATCATATCTGAGTTACAGTCTGATCCTCAGAGGAGGTGTTCGTATTTATTGTTAGTGTAATTTTTTCAAATAAGAGTTGATTTTGGAGCTGCATAATCATACAGTATGCACCAGTTACACCTGTTGGATGAATTTCTGCGGTGTCTGTTTTTGTAAAGTAATGCACTTTAAATAGTATGCACCAATTTATTTTTCCAGTGATGTGCAATTTTGCTGTTTTGTCTCTTTAATGTTTGATTTCAAATACTTTCTACAATAGCCATAGACCTTTATATTTTCAAGAGTTGAAATGAATGTACACTTGAAATCTAGGCTCTTGAGTGATTCATGAGAACATTAAAGCCAGGTTTGGAATAGGGAGTAACGACCCATATTGTCTTCTTCTCCATACTTTATTTCATGTCCTATGCTTAAAATATTTTTCTTTATTATCTGATAGAAAGCTGATTTTATTTCCCCCCCTTCCCCCAACCTGCATTCAAGTAGCCTTTAGGCAGCACGGGCAGTAGAGCATGATTATTTTTTTATCATTAAAAGTAACACTGAAACTTTTAAAATACAACACCAAAAATCATCCCAGTTTCTGACCTTTTAAAGCTGTGTTTCATAATATACAGTTTTCAGTTTTGTTATGAATCCCTTAACATCTTAAACTTCCCATTGAAAGTATAAGTGTTTTTAAACATCCTCCAATTGAATTTTGAATAATGAAATTCAAGGCTATAGTTTCTGTGTGCTGTAGTTGTAGAATTGCCACACTTCTGTTTTCTAAAGTTAAGTGGGTATTCTTCAAGAAACTAGTCTTGCCCCTTCCCTACAATCATGGTAAATTTTGTGATTGAGCAGGTGTAAAGGCATTTGGTCTTCATAGCACAGTGTTTTGTGACACCATGACCCAAAAGGATGAATGTTGGTAAGGATTTAATGCTTAGATACCTCTGGGAAGAGTCCTGTGCTCTAACTTTTACACAGATAGCATGAACTGCTAGGGATGGACAGTTCAGGGAAAATGTACATATTTAAATTTTTATATTAAAATGGTGGTATTCATAATACAGCTTTTCATAAAAGCAAGTGGTCATGGTTCAACTTAATGGCTGGTAAATTGTACTGCATCGTATTACAGCTCCATTTCAAGCACAGAACAAAACCACCTTTCAGTCCTAACTGCCGGGAGGGGTAAGTGCAAAAGTTAAGCTAGCCAGGTTTATTCATAAACTGGGCTCTGGCCCTCTGAGCAAGACTCCTGTTCTTAGATATATTTTTAGTGTGTGTTTTTTTTCTTAGGCAAATGTTATGCAAAACAGGGTACACATATGAGTTGAAAATGGAATATGTAGGAGCACTATGGCCAGTAGATGGATTTCATTATCTTACACCATACTTAAATATTGTTCTGTGGATTTTTTTGTCTTTATTTAATTAAGCATTAGGAATGAAACTTACATCAAGATGTACTACTTTGTCTTGTTAAAAAGAACAAAATCATAAGCCTGCTCAGCTTTTCAGCATACATATCCTGCCAGTTAAGCTCTTTGTTGTTAAGTTTGAATTGGAGAGAGATGAAAAAAGGCAGGGAGTGTTTACTTTACTTTAGGGTTTGTGAAATTAAGATACTTAAACTGAAAGTCTGTTTCTTTCTTTAAAACAAGCAAATTGTCAGTCATGATTGTAGCTTTTGAGAAAATACTAGTGTGGTAATACTGTGTTTGATGCTGCTCCTCTGCTCAACAGCTTCCAGCAGCTTGGAGCCAAAGCCAGCTGTATAAGACAGGCATCTTAAAAAGTTAGTGCTCTCAGTATAGTGTGAGTCCTGCCAAGAGTCTCAACTTTGCTAAAGGTAGGAACATTTTTTGTCTAGCTAGATCTTTGCAACTTCTCTACTGCTCTTTGCATCTGCTGATGGTACTGAATGGGTTTTTTCCCCCCTTATAAACGTTATTGCCTGTTTGGTTGATATGTAATACCGTACAGAGGATGTTTTTTGCTGTAATTATTCTGAAGACATTGTTTCTCTGTATTGAGGTCCAGTGTCCAAATATGTTTCTTGCACTCTAAAGTACATTAACTTTTTCATTCTAATTTAATAAATGTATCATCTGAATGAAAGTGTATAATGTCTCTGTTGGAGAGCACCTCAGTGTGAGTCTTTGTCTATAGACCGATCTAGAATTCACGTATCAGTTACTGTCTTTTTTTCAGTGTTGAGCATTTTTTGGCGGCCAGTTACACTGATTCTTAATGTGACCGTCTGGTGGGAATAGTAACAGTAAAAGCTCAAAAGTACTTTGAGAATTCCTCTACAGGTAGGTGCCTCTTTCTAACTCTTCTAGGGGCTACTTTCTCAAGGAAATATTCCGGTGTTGCAGGTCTGGAGGACAGAAGGAGGCAGTAGTGACACTGCGTTGTTTGAAGGACAGCAGTGTTGGAGGGCAAGGGAGGAGGGAAGAACAGGGTGTGAGTATGGAAGGAATGCTGCAGTGTGAAGGATTGAGGACTCTGGATGAGAGTGGTGTCCAAGTGAAGAGTTATGAAATAGACCTTGTGTGCTACTCCAGCTACAAAACGACCTGCCTTTATCTGCTAATATATTATAAATTAATTTGAAATACTCGGTTTGCGTAGCATCTCTTTCTAGTACTGTGATGGCAAAGCTATCTAGGGCCCTTGTTCTCACTTAACAGCATTGCCATGCTCACTGATAATTGTGATTATTAACCAACTGCTAGTCTGAAGTATTACTGTATTATCAAGCTAACATTTTGGGGTTTACTGTCCATTCATAGTGTGCTTTTTTTTCTAATCAAGAGTTAATTTTTTTTACAAATGGTAGTTGAGAGGAATCTTTCACAGCTGAATTTTCTTTATTTCCTTAATATATTGAGTACCTACTATGAAATAAAACTGTGTTCAAATTGAGCTGTTTTCTAGCTCTTGAGTATAAGTTTCTATCCCAGTTTGTCTTCAAAGGTTACAGTTCGCTTTCACATTTCTCCATTTTGCTGTGAGAGATAGGAAGAGCGAGAATTAGTTTACTTTAAATGAATGTTGTTGTTCTTGTAGCTGCTAAAGCATCTCTTTAGCATTTTGTATTTTTATTAGGTTTTTCATTTCAGAATTAATCAGTGATGATGTGTGGGGGTGTAAAGAGAAATTAGTGTATTTTGAATTATTAAAACATTTCAGAACATCAGTGTGAGCAGGGCCTCTAGGAGAAATGCAGATACGTGTTTTCTTACAATAGGAAGGAAAAATGAAAACCCATATTAGCAATCTTCTCTGCAGTTTTGAGTTTGTAGCCTACTGAAGACTTGAGCTTTCTCTTCTAGATTCTTAGGAAGCTTAGTCAGAAACCCAAGTTAATCTATTTTCATGAAGCAGTATATTTTAGAAGTGTTTTCTTTACTATCTTGCTGAAAAGCATAATTAATTTTGTAAGAACAAATAGGCTAAACTTAGGTTGTACCATAACTTTCAAAGGAAAATTTGCATATAAACGGGAAAAGTGAATTTATGGAAAGCAAGTAGATTGAAAATTATCTTAGCTACATCTGTGTTTCCATGGATGGGAGAACTATGAAAGTAGTACTGTTTGAAGTATTCAGAGAGTTCACTTAGAACATGTTTTTAAAACATTTCAGTGTACTAGATAAAAATGGACCACTTTTATAAATGTAATGTATTTATCATTGAAAGAGAATGAAGGATTATTCAATTTACTTTAAAAATATCTCCAATTATAAAATAACCCCAGTGAGTGAAAAAGTACACTTTCCTTGTCTCTGCTGTCCATGTTTCTTAATGGATTTTCAGGAACTTAACACTCACAGGACAATGTTTTTCTGCCTTAAATTTGTAACCTCTGTAGTAGTCATCAGCTGAATGTGGAGTATTCAAGTTGATTTGAATTGCCTAATTCTATTTTTAAAATTGTTCTCTTAAGTAGTTATAGAAGAGTATGTAATGGGGGGAAAAGTGCCAAATTCCTGCCTGGTACAGCCGGGACACTCCTCTGTGACTACCTCACATTCCCAGGTGCCCTTGTGTAATAGGTACAAGGCTCTGCGAGTGGAAACCAAACCACGAGGATGATGGTCCATCTGTGTTTGAAGACTCGCCAATGTTAAGTTCCCCTATGCACTAGCTCCAAACTGCTTCCAGAAAGAAAGAAAGATGAGGTATTGGCATAAGAGACCTTCCAGTGAGGGGAACAGGAGGTCCAATTTCCTGGCAAGGCCCACTTCTTAGGGAAGTCTTCTGCTTCCCTGAGGCCTGGGTTAGAGATGTGATGAGGAAACTTTGAGCTCTGGTACAGCCCTTGGATTATTACCCATTATTGCTTTCTCATATAGGCAGTGATGAAGTTTGAAATATGAAGGCCAAGGATGATCAGAAGGGATTTCAGGGCCTTGGGACACCTGGTTACTATGGGATCAAGAGCATGAGTAGTGTTCTCCTTTGTCCTTCCAGTTGCAGGGAATGGTGATGGAAGAAACCAGAAGAACCAGCAGATCAATACTTGGTGGCAACAACTGGGGTACACCTATCTCGAATGGAGAAAAGGATTGTTGCACAGGGGTGCAGTGCTCATTGAAAGAGCTTTAAAACTGGATTGAAGGGGAAAAGGGCTAAAGCCAGGCTTGCCAGACGTAAGCCTGGTAGCCACACAGCAGTGTTTGAGGGATAGAGTGACAGCAAGATCCTTCACACTGCTCCATGATGTGTGAGTATGGTGGAGCACATTTGAAATATGTACAATGCACACAGTATGAGGAACAAACTAAAGGAGCTGGAAGTGAGCAAGTAAGAGGGGTGTTTTCATCTTTGTACCTTTTATGCCAGTGGGAAGAGCTATTTGAACATGGGTGAGGGAATTTTACCTAGTCCAGGAAAAGGGCTGTATTCCCAAATGCTGCTAGAGAATATACTTTTCTGAGTCAGAAAACTTCCCGGTGCCATTCATTGGGCTCTCTGTTGTTTAGATAACGGAGATGGGTATTGGACAGTCACCATAACTGAAAAGTACTGAAAGTTTTATTGATCAAATAAAACAGCTTTGTCACTGAGATGTGCTAGGACCATTATGTCTGTAAAAAGGATATGCAATAAAGCTTTCCCTAGGATCAAGAAGTGCAGTGTAGCTGCAATGGTTTCTTGCTTTATTTTTTAGACCCCTTAATTCTTTTTTACCCCAAATATAGGTTTTGTGATAAAATATGTGTTTGCATATTTCTGTAAGTTACACAAGGTATTTTGCACAGTCATCTGTTTTTACTCTTCAATACTGCAACACTTAAAAAAACCCCAAACACTACAATTTAATTAACTTTTTTTTATTGTTTTTACAAGTAAGAAATGAAAAAAGAATGTTAAAGAAGCACAAGTTTTTCTGGGGAACAAATCATTCCAGGTTCCCTAGGGTCTCTGCTTTCTTTTTCCAATTATCATATCTTCAGCTGAGTTGCCATTGGGAACCAAGTGATACAGCCTGTTGCAATTGGGAGCCATATTTTACAGATTGTTGGATTTGGGAGTCATGTGCTGCAGAGGTTTGTGAAGGGCAAGCATTCACACACTGGCAGTTTTCCACATAGATATAGTTATAATTTATGCTGGTTCCATTTCGGCAATTCAGGGTCACCTCTCTTGTTTGGGTGCTGAGTTCCTGGCAGCAACCACACTTGTGTTCCATCTGGTTTGCTTCAAGAGAGTACCTGTGTTCCGCCGGGAAAAAAAATGCATATCCGTGAAAATTGACAGAACCCCCACAGTGATTTTTGTTTTGCAAGTGTTTGTTTTGGTTTTGGGGGGTTTTTTTACAAGCTCTTTTCCTCCCTCTCACAGGCACATATGAATGTGATTTTCCTTACCTGTCTGCAGTAGTGAAACTTTTCTTGCTTCCATTGAATCGGATTCAATTCAGTGGAATCATATAAACACATTAACTTCATTGCTATTCTGTGATCACAGAATCATGTAGGTTGGAACAGACCTTTCAGATCATCAGGTCTAAGCATTTACCCAGCACTGCCAAGTCCACCGCTAAACCGTATCTCTTAAGTGCCACACCTGCATGTCTTTTAAGAACTTGCAGGGATGGTGATTCAACTGCTTCCCTGGGCAACCTGTTCCAGTGCTTGACAACCATTTCAGTGAAGAAATATTTCCCAATATCCAATCTAAACCCCTCCTGGTGCAACTTGAAGCCATTTCCTCTCATCCTTTCGCTTGTTACCTGGGAGAAGAGATCATCCCCCACCTCACTACACTGTCCTTTCAGACAGTTGTAGAGAGTGTGAATGCCTCCCTTGAGCCTCCTTTTCTCCAGGTTAAATGCCTCCCACTCCCTCAACTACTCTTCAAGACTTGTGCTCCAGGCCCTTCCCCAGCTCTGTTGCCCTTCTCTGGACATGCTCCGGCACCTCAATGTCTTTCTTTCAATGAGAGGCCCAGAACTAAACACGAGACTCAAAGTGTGGTCTCACCAGGGCCAAGTACAGCTCATTCTCCTGGTCATGCTGGCCACATGATTGCTGATACAGGCCAGGATGTTCCTGGTCTTCTTGGCCAGCTGGGCACTGCTGGCTCATATTCAGCTGCTGTCACCAGCACACCCATGTAGTGGGCTCCTTTTGAGCTATATGTCCTAGTAAGGCCTTGCGCTGTGCTGTGAGTCCCTTGTTCCCACTCTGTTGGATGCAATTCCTTTGAATTTCCTTGTATGGTTCTGTTTCAGAAGCTTCTAAGGTGTCCAGTACCTTATTGGCCCCCTGTACCTTTGTTCCTCCCCGCACCTGTCCTATTGGTTTGTTCATATTATGCCTTGGACCCCGGTTACCCTGCCTATAAAGTCCCGTGCCTCCATTGTGTGGCCCTCTTGGCCTCTGGAGTTCCTTACCCCCCCAATAAAACCTTGGAACACCATGCTGAGGGCCCTCTCGCTCCTTTACCTCCTCGGCCCCCTCCAGCCGCGATCCGGCCTCTGACCGCGTCTCCGGGACAGGCACAGAGTGTCCGGTGCCCAAGCTCTGCCCTTGCTAGCCGGGGCAGGGAACAGGCACCGCGACACACCCAGGTCATTTTGTGCTGGGCAGCTTCCCAGTCCCTCTGCCTCAGCCTGTAGCACTGTCTGGGTTGTTGTGACCGAAGGACCCAGCATTTGGCCTTATTGCACCTCATACAATTGGCCTCAGCTCATTAATCCAACCTGTTCAGATCCCTTTGCAGAGCCTTCCTGCCCTCCAGCAGATCAACACTAACACCCATCTTGGTGTTGCCTGCAAATTCACTGAAGGAGCACTTGATCCCCCTGTCCAGATCGTTGATAAACATACAAAACAGGACTGGCTGCAACACTGAGCTCCGGGGAACACCACTGGTGACCGGCCCCCAGCTGGAGGTAACTCCACTCAACACCATTCTCTGGGCCTGGCCATCCAGCCAGTTTTTTACACAGCAAACAGTTCACCCGTCCAAGTTATGAGCTCCCAGCTTCTCTAGGAGAATGCTGTGGGAAATGCTGTCAAAGGCTTTACAAAAGTCTGGGTAGACAATATCCACAACCTTTTCCTTATCCCCTAAATGGGTCACTCTGTCATAGAAGGAGATCAGGTTGGTCAAGCAGCACCTGCCTTTCCCATGCTGGCTGGGCTTAATCCCCTGGTTTACCCTGTATGTACTCTGTGATCACACTCAAGATAATCTGCTCCATGTCCTTCCCTGGCACTGAGGTCAGGCTGACAGGCCTGTAGTTCCCTGGATCCTCTCTCCAACCTTTCTTGTAGATGGGCATCTCATTTGCTGACCTCCAGTCAACCAGGACCTCCATGGTTAACCAGACTGCTGACAAATGATTGAAGGTGGCTTGTTGAGCACTTTCTCCAGCTCCCTCCGTAGCCTTGGGAGATAAATTAGCTTGACAGACCAGTATAAAGGAAGCCATAGAGATGTTAATTTTTAGAACTTACATTGAGGAGCCAGGACAAGTTCCTTCACAATATGACAGCTCAACAAGTTCAGAAGACTCGCAGTCATCATGGCGGATCACAGTTTTATTGCTATGAGGCTTGCAGTTTTTAGCTGCATAAAAAGAGGAGAGAAAATAAGCTTCAATTCTTTAGTTCAGAACTAAAGGAATCCTAAACTGGTTTCAAAGTGCTTGATGTCTGATTACTGAGAATCTGCAGTATGTGATGGGATGGGTACTGTGTAATGTATATGGAGTTGTCAGATTATTCTTTGATTTCAGCTGTAAAATGCCTTTGGAAGATAATGCAGAGGCCTGAGCATTGCTGGTTTGATTTGTGGTATTCAGTATCAGGGGAAAAAACAACAGGGTGAGTGAAGAATGCTTCCATCCGCTCAAAGATAGTCACAAGTTGAATAGAGTGCTCTTCCGGCAGAACACATAAATGCGGCATTACTTACGTTTACATATTTTGCAGCATCCATCAGTAGTAGTCTCTGCTTCATCCTTTGTAAAAATAAAGAAGGAGGATTTGTGTTGGTGCACAGATAACAATCATGAATAAGAATATGAGTTAGCAGTACTGATACTGGGCAGAAGGCTTCTCTGTGATGAATCCTGAATGAAACAATGGATGACTTACTGTCCTCACCATAGGAGGCTTGAATCCTTGTAGCCACATTAAAAAATACTATGCTTTTCTTATTACTAATCGTAGAGCAAGCCTAGTTTCATTCTTAAGACATGCCTGCAACTTCAATGAAAGTGATCTGTTGTATTCTTTCTTGTCCCTGCTCGTTCATTTAAACGGAATTCAGTCAGTGAAAAATGAATTAAAACTTACAGGATCGCACTCTCCAGGGTCGTACTGAGGGCATACTTTTTTAGTCTGGACTGCAACAAACTGATCTTCAATTTTTTCGCATTTGTAATGGCTGCATTGATCGAGTGGCAGGATCTCATTAACCTAAGATTTTACAAGAAAAGCAAAAGTTGTTTTTTTTCATTGTGATCAAGTATGTCAGAGCTAATTAAGTTCTTACTCCTCAAAGATTCTCAGATGCTTCTGAACTTCTTTCAAGTGACAAAAACAAAATTCTGAAAACTGTAGCTAGCTTGAAAGTCTAAATCCTGGCTATGAACGCTTAGACCATAAATTAGAAACCACTGCTCCATTAGCCACAAAAATCAAGAATTTGATTCCAAATAATGTTCAACTCAGAAAGCTGATAGGTTGTTTTCCAGAGTAATTTCAGTGTTTTATCTTTACTAGTAAGGGACGTGAGTTGACTCCTAGCTGTTCTAACTTGCATGGGCTAACAGAAAGATCTGAAAATGAAAGGAATACTTACATTGAGCACATGAACAGTGTTGTTACTGAGTTTGACTTTGCAAGCTACTTCAATGCACTTCCCACAGCATTCTCCTTCCTCAGTCATGTACCGGTAACCCTACTCGGAAAGAGACGAGGAAAGTATGTTTAGTTGGTGATGGAGAATTCTGGTCTTGCTGTAGCTGACTGGGCAGCGTAGAGAACCCGAACTCACCAGCGGGCAAGAGGTCTCACACTGAACTGTTTCACACTGCATAATGTTTGCGTTAGTCTCTGGGTCCTTCTCAGAACTGCAGGTACACTTCTTACATGAATCGATTACTACTGACTTTCCAACCTGCAAGACAGGAAAAAAAACCCCAAGAAACATTCAAATGCCAGCAGTTTCTATAGAATATAAAGGCAGAATTGAAAGCATTGCTGAGAACCATTAAGGTTGCTGACATGCAAGTACGACTGAGTTCTCAAATTCTCTTTGAACGTACAGTTTTTTGGCTTCGTGCCTTGCAGGAAAGCTCATATTAAGAGGAAACTAAATGAAGCAATGTAAAAGGGAGCAGTAAATTAATGAAATTAAGTTAAGACTGGTTTGTACTGTCTAATTATTTTACCAGCTTTTCAACGCTTCATTCAAGAATATTTTTTCTCTAAAAGTTTTGTTCACTGGTTGTATAACAATTATAATTTAAAAACAGAGGTTAAAATAAGCCTTTACATATGCAGATACATAAGCAGAGATATAAATTTACATACAGATTTTAGTCTTTCTGAAATGTATCCCCAAAGGCTCCAGCACTAATATTTAAATTATGAGTTAATGACCTAAGTACCAATTTTAGCAAAAAGGTTTACATATCAATTAAATCAAAAATGTTAGCTTTGGCTTTTAAGGTTCTCTGGGCTTATTTCAAAGAGCGATTGAGTTTGGGCTATTCATCAGATTATCTGGCAAAGTCATTAATTATAGAAGTGGGAGGAAGCTTAAAAAGAAAGTACATCACTAAAAATGGTACATTCTTGTTCTATATTACATATTGAGGAACACTTCTGTGACAAATTTGATTTTGACATTAAAATACCCAAAAAACTTCCAGTTAAGGGCTAGAGAGAAAAAAACCCCAATCCCCAAAAAACATGTACTGGGAAAAGAACTTTCTCAAAGACTTGTTTTGGTAGAAAAGATGTACTTTTCAATTCCAGCAATATGCTGCTACATCATTCTCACCGTGTACAATGTTCCATTAATCACACAGACATCAGGTATTGGTTCTGAAAAACGAAATAAAAAATTAATTCCAGAATAATTCAAATTGTGAGACTTCTGAGAAGTCAAGATGTTATCAGGTTTTGTTAGTAACACAGACTATGGAAAACTTCACTTCAATCCACGTACATGCTTAGACTTCATATGTAGAGTAGTTGAATGTTTAAGTAAAGTTTCATTATTAAAATTAGCTGGAAGAGTTGGAGAGGAATGGCTTCAAACTCAAGCTATGCCTGAAAAATCCTTTTTTTGCCCTTTCAATATCTAGTTCAGTTCAAATTAAATTAGTTGTTTCCTCTTTGAACCCTAGGAGTCCAGTGATATTCAAAGATGCTTCAGTTATTGATTCTTTATGACCTTTCAGAACATGGCTTGTATGGAAGATTGACTCTGTGGAAAAAGGTATTCCTACTGTGATAATACAAATTTGACAACATGGCAGAACCCATTTATGTCTTCCACAGAACTGCTTCAAACTTGCCTGTTCCTTTGTTTTGACTTTCCTTTTTCAGGCATAATTTATGGGTATTTTTTTCTTTTTATTCTTTTACACAAGCATACATACATAAAATATATGTATATTAAAAGTGTATGTTTATAAATAAACTAATATAACTGTAGGATTTTTTCATTTTCATGAGCATCTGGCAGGAGCATAAGTATAATTATTACTTTTCGTACACTGACAATTCAGTTATTGATTACAATTCACTTTCTATTAGTGCTTCCTGTTACTTGGTCTTGTAGTTAACTGTTAAGCTTTTTACTGGCTTATTCTTATGTTTATGCATCTTGGTTTAGTTGCATTTAGGCTAATGTTAATGTGCTCTGATGTTACATTATTAACATGAAAAAGATGCGTTGATAACATTTATGATTACACGTACAGAGATAGTTGAGCTACATAGACCAGTGAACGTTCAAAATACTATTCTGCTCTCCCACCCATTCTTTCGTTGAAGTTAATTGAAAATAACATTATTTTTTTCAAACAAAGCTTCAATGCATATTTCGCCAAAAATTGTGTGTTCACTGAGACAGAACAACCTAAGGAAAGTTTTGCTGTTATTGCGATACATGAAGAACTTCCTTAGATATTAACAGAAGTGCAAATGTAATTTACCGGAGTGAATGGTGTGGTATTTGTACATGTATTTTTAGTACTTACGGCATTCAAATTCAGGACAACATGGGTGTTTCTGTGGTAGTACAGCCGTGGAAACAAATCCTAGGTCACAAATTGTTTGCTGAGCTGTTTGGCATGGGAGCGGCTGGCATTGCACAGTAGCAGTGAGGGAGTCACAGACACACTTCTGGCATTCATTTATCCACTCCTCTCCAGGCTGAAAATATGTAAATTATTTACTCTTAAATGCTCTTTCACCCTAGTTGTTCAGTTTGAACTTAAGATACACTCTCAAAATTAGTAGGAAATTCTGATTAGAGTTATTTAGCACATAATTTAAGAGCAGGTATGCTGAGAACAACCACAGAATTTTCTTCTGCATAAAAAGAATGGTATTTTACATTTCATGGCTAGCCTACTTATTTCTATTAAATTTAAATGACTTTTATTAAAAGCAGAAGTCTCTGCCATGGTCTTAGTGAGCTTTTCCACCTAGAGACTACTTAAAAGTCTGGTAATGCCAGGTTAAATAGTTGTGTTTTATCAGGTCATTTGTTATATGACCAACTTTGTCATTGAGATACATAGAAGTTGATTTCAATTGGCTGTTAAAAATTGATCTGGTTTTGCAACAGTGGTGTGTTGGAAAGTAGGGAGGGGAAGCACCTTTCGTGGAGGATTGACATCAGTACAGTTTCTTTCTACTGAAGTTGTGAGGGTTGTTCCTGTGGTTGGTGAGGCAGCTTGTGGTGTAGTTGAGGAGGCGACTGAAGGAACAGGAGTTGTCAAAGGACATGGCCCCTGGAATGGCTCAATCTCACATTCCTTGTTGCAAAGTGCATAAAAATTACAGCCAGCTCTATCTGTTCTGTTGTATACCACTTCCCCTGTAGATGAAAATTGGAGGAGAAATTACAAGAATGAAAATACTTAAGGAGAAAAAACAAGAAAATATTGTGAAAATATGAAGTGTATTCGTATATAAGAAGTTCTTTTTAAAAATGATTTTGAGTGGTTATCTTTAATTGAATAGAGTCTTAAGGGTTTATATTGGTTATTAATTTTTTTATAATCATAATGTAAGGCACTTACCAGGAGAAAATAAAGTTTCAAACACATGACAAAAGCATGGAGTTATTTTGCTGGACGTAACGAATGTACTGGTGGAAGAACTGAAGGTTGCAGGAGTGCTTGTTGTAACACGACTTGATTGTGATGTACCAGTCGAAGCTACTGTTGAGCACAAGTAATAAATTAGTTGGCAAGCACAGGATTTTGATCTAATAATTTCAACATATTCAGGAGGTCTTTTCAACATTCTGGCAAACCAAGTGAACATTTTTGTTGCATTCAAATATTTGACCTATTCATAAGTGGAGATTGTGTAAATTTTTTCATTATACATCGAGTAACATATGGCCTTTGGCAAATCTTACAAGACTTACCTCTAAAATTTTCAAAGGTTTCAACTTTCTCTGTTGAAGTAAGAATTAATACTATGAAGCTAACCCAGCTGTCAAACACAGATACTAGTAACAGAGGGGCAGATTGATTAAAAATGGGTTTATGTGTTTAAGGAATATAAATAGTTACAGAATCAGACAGTCACAGATTGGTTTAGGGGAATAAGCCACAGAAGACAAAGATATGAATATTGTTGCAATGAAAAAGCTGATTGTAAACTTTTAAGCAGTAGACAATGACATACCTGGACTAAGAGTGGTGCCTAAGAAAACCGTGGTAGCAATATTTTCTACAGTAGAAGAAAAGGATGCTGTAAGAATTTTTGTAACACCTGTGGTACTTCCAGGCTGAGGAAGAGTGGTAGTGAGCACAGCCGTGGTGCCAGTAGTGGTACTTAAATTTATTTCAGGTGAAGTGGAGGCAGAAGTAGGCGATTGTGGAGCCTGGGTAGTGGCAGTGGAGGTTTCTCCTGGAGCGGAGGTGGCTGAGGCTCTTGTGGTGCTTCCTGCGGTGGTTCTGGAGGTGCTGGCAGTGCTTGTGGCTGGTGTGGGCACTGTTGTTGTGGGTGGGGTGGTGGTGGTGGTGCCTTTTGTCTCAGGGGGAGAAGTCCGTGTGGTACTAGCAATGATGGTTGTGCCCTCTGTGGCTGTGGGTGTGGTACCGGGGACAGCTGTTGTTCCAGCAGTGGTTTCTATTTTAATTTTGGAGATTGTAGTTGGAGATGTTGGAGCCTGGGTAGGCGCAGTGGAGGTTTCTCCTGGGGCAGTTGTTGCTGAGGCTGTTGTGGTGCTTCTTATGGAGGTCCTTGAGGTGCTGGCAGTGCTTGTGGCTGGTGTGGGCACTGATGGTCTGGGGGTAATCATGGTGGTTCCTTTTGTTGAGAGTGCACTTGTCGTTCCTACAGTGGTTGTTTTTCCTCTCTGTGGAAGCGTAGGGACAGCAGTTGTTGCTGCAGGTTGGGTTGCTACTGTGGTGGTTTCTGTTCGGGGGTATGTAGTGGAGGTGCTTACAGTGGTTCCAACAGGTACTGTTGTCTGGCAGTTTTTACGGTCACAGCACAGCACTGAGACCTCATAGTCGAAGCACGTGGGGTACTTGAGGGTCTGATCCTTATTTTGGCACACAAGGCCCCTCTCAAGGCTGCACTCAAATTTCTGTCCCATTATTTTCACAATTGTGTCAGGGTAATCTTTGGCACGGCACTTGATGTCTTGTGGCTTCTCACACAAGTCATATCCAGCGGCTCGGATGCTTTCAAATGTCTCTATATCTCCATTTTCACTGCCTGGAGTAGGGGAGTCCACGTTAAACCATTGTGTCCAGGCACAGCGCTCCACCACGCAGTTGTCTGTGGTATTGGAGGTGTGGACAGTGGTGGTGGCTGGGGTGGGCACTGTTGTTGTGGGTGGGATGATGGTGGTTGTGCCTTCAGTCAGAGGGGGAGAGGTGCTGGTGGTGGTAGCAATGATGGTTGTACCCTCTGTGGCTGTGGGCGTGGTGCTGGGGACAGCTGTTGTTCCAGCAGTGGTTTCTATTTTAATTTTGGAGATTGTAGTTGGAGATGTTGGAGCCTGGGTAGGTGCAGTGGAGGTTTCTCCTGGGGCAGTTGTTGCTGAGGCTGTTGTGGTGCTTCTTATGGAGGTCCTTGAGGTGCTGGCAGTGCTTGTGGCTGGTGTGGGCACTGATGGTCTGGGGGTAATCATGGTGGTTCCTTTTGTTGAGAGTGCACTTGTCGTTCCTACAGTGGTTGTTTTTCCTCTCTGTGGAAGCGTAGGGACAGCAGTTGTTGCTGCAGGTTGGGTTGCTACTGTGGTGGTTTCTGTTCGGGGGTATGTAGTGGAGGTGCTTACAGTGGTTCCAACAGGTACTGTTGTCTGGCAGTTTTTACGGTCACAGCACAGCACTGAGACCTCATAGTCGAAGCACGTGGGGTACTTGAGGGTCTGATCCTTATTTTGGCACACAAGGCCCCTCTCAAGGCTGCACTCAAATTTCTGTCCCATTATTTTCACAATTGTGTCAGGGTAATCTTTGGCACGGCACTTGATGTCTTGTGGCTTCTCACACAAGTCATATCCAGCGGCTCGGATGCTTTCAAATGTCTCTATATCTCCATTTTCACTGCCTGGAGTAGGGGAGTCCACGTTAAACCATTGTGTCCAGGCACAGCGCTCCACCACGCAGTTGTCTGTGGTATTGGAGGTGTGGACAGTGGTGGTGGCTGGGGTGGGCACTGTTGTTGAGGGTGGGATGATGTTGGTTGTGCCTTCAGTCAGAGGGGGAGAGGTGCTGGTGGTGGTAGCGATGATGGTTGTGCCCTCTGTGGCTGTGGGCGTGGTGCTGGGGACAGCTGTTGTTCCAGCAGTGGTTTCTATTTTAATTTTGGAGATTGTAGTTGGAGATGTTGGAGCCTGGGTAGGTGCAGTGGAGGTTTCTCCTGGGGCAGTTGTTGCTGAGGCTGTTGTGGTGCTTCTTATGGAGGTCCTTGAGGTGCTGGCAGTGCTTGTGGCTGGTGTGGGCACTGATGGTCTGGGGGTAATCATGGTGGTTCCTTTTGTTGAGAGTGCACTTGTCGTTCCTACAGTGGTTGTTTTTCCTCTCTGTGGAAGCGTAGGGACAGCAGTTGTTGCTGCAGGTTGGGTTGCTACTGTGGTGGTTTCTGTTCGGGGGTATGTAGTGGAGGTGCTTACAGTGGTTCCAACAGGTACTGTTGTCTGGCAGTTTTTACGGTCACAGCACAGCACTGAGACCTCATAGTCGAAGCACGTGGGGTACTTGAGGGTCTGATCCTTATTTTGGCACACAAGGCCCCTCTCAAGGCTGCACTCAAATTTCTGTCCCATTATTTTCACAATTGTGTCAGGGTAATCTTTGGCACGGCACTTGATGTCTTGTGGCTTCTCACACAAGTCATATCCAGCGGCTCGGATGCTTTCAAATGTCTCTATATCTCCATTTTCACTGCCTGGAGTAGGGGAGTCCACGTTAAACCATTGTGTCCAGGCACAGCGCTCCACCACGCAGTTGTCTGTGGTATTGGAGGTGTGGACAGTGGTGGTGGCTGGGGTGGGCACTGTTGTTGTGGGTGGGATGATGTTGGTTGTGCTTTCAGTCAGAGGGGGAGAGGTGCTGGTGGTGGTAGCGATGATGGTTGTGCCCTCTGTGGCTGTGGGCGTGGTGCTGGGGAGAGCGGTGGTGCCAATGGTGGTTTCTATTTTAATTTTGGAGATGGTAGTTGGAGATGTTGGAGCCTGGGTGGGGGCAGTGGAGGTTTCTCCTGCAGCGGAGGTGGCTGAGGCTCTTGTGGTGCTTCCTGTGGTGGTTCTGGAGGTGCTGGCAGTGCTTGTGGCTGGTGTGGGCACTGTTGGAGAGGGTGGGATGATGGCGGTTGTGCCTTCAGTCAGAGGGG
>VXBT01006582.1:5426-75686 GCA_013400235.1 Oriolus oriolus
GTTTTCTTTCCTTACTGAAATCTTCAGTAGTTGTACATAGACTTGCCACCATCATTGACTCCTGGAACTGGGCCAGTAGAAGAAGAAATACCTGGTAAATATTCTTAAGTTGTGAGAAACTGCAAACCAGGTTGTTTTTTTTTTCTTTTGAGGCTGATTGGAAGGGATCCTGCTGGTGGTGGTGGCAGTACTGAATACTGATTGGAAAATGTCTGCAGCTTGAAAATACCATAATAACTTTTTTGTGTTATGCAACCTTTGGCATGTGTGTCCAGATACTAGTAACAGAAACTATGTCCCTGTAAATCTTGAATACATTATAAATGCTGTCAAGGCAATTTTACAGAGGCTTAAGCTACATTTGATTCTTTGAGCTCTTACTGAAGACATTTCTGGTGTGTACCAAAATGGGGCAATAGAAGGAGTCTTAAGTAGCAGCGTGAGGGAGGAGAAAGACTGGTGAGCACATAGCCCATGCTGAATGCGTACACATTTTGGGGGTTGATCTTTGTGGGAAACTTCTGAACTTCCCCTGTGGTTGTGTAGACCTTTCTGATAAGGACTGATGAGGTTTTAATAAATTATCTGGGAAGTAGAGGGAGATATTCTCTCTAGCTTATTAAAGCTGCGACATGGCAGAAACACAGTACTTTATTTGTGTGTTAAATTAACTCAATTTGTTGCAGAAAGCAGAAATTCTTTCCAAATAGTCCTCATTCTGTACCTTTACCTTCCTGACCTTTTTTAACTGTTTCCAGTTTTCCAGTTCACAAATCTGTACGTTCATCAAGCAGCATCAGCTTAATTATGTAATTTGAATCCCTAGGAACCTTACCATCCTTACCTCAGTTTGCAAAGTTATTTAATTGTGATTCATTGAACCTAGCAAGTGCTCTGTGCTCTTTGGGTTGTTTTGGTAGTGGTTTAACTAAATCCACTTGAAATTTAACTGTGAGCTGGGCTCTTTTTTTTTTCTTCCACATACAGGCAAAGGGAAGAGTTTATTTTTAACTGAAATAAAGGATTATTAGTGGTCATTAAAAAGATCTTAGCTGTTGCAATGTAATTAACCTTGAGGTAACTGTGATCTCTCTCAGGTGGTGAACTTGCTGATGGGCATCTTGTTGACAGTAGAAGTGACTCATCCAAATATGGTGCCAACTGTTGATATCCAGTCTGAAGTCATTGGAAATTACTATGCTTCCGAGAGAATGGCTGGTAGGTCTAGAACTCTGCTGGCTGATTGGAATATAAAGCATGCAGTGTCATGGATTTGCCTTACACTAGGGTGTAATATATGCATACACCTTTTAAATATGCTTACCTTGTTTTCTGAATTTCTCTAATGATACTGAGACTGAATTCTTTTACAAGAATAAAAAAAGAAACTTTATGGACTATTATTTTAACTTCATATTATGCCCAAGCATCTTAAGTGATGAGATTTCTTGGCCTTCAAGTATTGAAGTATGTGTGGGACATCTGATTCACTTTCTCCATGAACGTTAACTATCTTTGCTGTCTCAGTAAAACAAGCAGCAGAAAACAAGTTTAAAGACCTTTTTTTCAGAATTCTTGGTGATCTTCATAGATCAGGAAAGAGCTTAGTACTATTGTGTATGAATTTACTAAGAAGAAAACCGTGGTATCTTTCTAAGAAAAGTGGAAGAATTGGAATGCCAAATACTTGAGTGGAACCGAAGTCTTTCTCTAAGTTTCACCTGCAGAATAAATGAAAGAGAAAGCACCATGAGCAGAATTAAGCCTACTTTTCACTCTGTTACTGAGTGTATGATGTGTACAGGTGTAGTTGGCATCAAGTTTTTTAACTATTGTATCTGTAAACTTGAGCATATGCTTTGCTTCTCTTGGTTTTAAAAGTGCAGAAATATGTGTAGTGTGACACTTCTAAACTGCCTCAGTCTGTTGCATTATGTGAAAATTTAGGGAGGGTCAGATTCAGCGAAGATAAATAGTACAGCACAAAACTAGGTTTTGAGCATTTTGTGTTAATTTTTAATGACCTGAGTTGAGGATCTGTCAGTCCTGACCTGTGACTGTAACTCACATTTATTAGTAATAAAATAAGAGTGGGAGCAAGGACCAAATTCTTCATAAAGCTAAGATATTAAGTAAAATCACAGCAGGTGTCTGTAAAATGTCATATCATCTGTAATGGCTGTTGGTGTACTTGGTAGCCTTGAGCTTATATGAGTGAAACATGCTTCTGAAGCTGAGAAGGTGCTTTTTTTCACTCTTTAGGGTAAACTCTCTATCACATGCTTTTGATGTGAAATTTCTTATTCCTTATGTTGGCATCTGGGCTAGAGGATTTTGTGTGCATGAAGGAATATTACAGGTTTTGTTGTGCTTGTGGATATTGTGAGTAATAAATCCTCAGAACGCAACCACATTTACAGGTGATTGCTGAGACTTAGGTCTGATCAACAGTGCATTTCAGACATGGGGGGGCTCTTTCTTGATGCCATTTGTGTATGTAGATATTATTACCTTGTACTGATTGGATATGTAAGTGCTTCCACTTGTGTGTGTCTTTTCAAATTAATTGCAGAGTAGAAAGGTTCTCAGATAATCTTTTTCAAGCAGGAGAACCACAAAATTTTGGCTTGAATATTGCTAAAAAACATTAATTTACCACTTCTATAGACTCTCAAGCTAGTGTCTTTGTGTTTAAAAAAGAACATGTATAATCTAACTTGTGGAAAGCAGCTGTGCTTCTGTCATCAGTAACTGTGATGCACAGGAGAATCTTTATCATGCAGTTTCCATGAGTGTCCTGGATTTTGCTACAAATTGGTTTCTGTTCAGCTGCCTTTTCTTGTAAATAGTGGGATACCTTCCACACAGTGATTTCCTGTTTCCCTTAGTGTTATTGAAGAAGCAGTGCTGCTCCCACTGCCAATGACCAAATTACATAACCAAACCATTTTCAAGCGTAAAGGTTGATACTGTGTTAGCTTCACTTAAGATTCTGTCCAGTTGTAAAGTTAATCACTCACATACTTTAGCACTGACACATATTGCAAATCAGCATCATTATGGTACATTACTGTCAAACTATGTCAAGCTTCTAATTGGTGCTTCTGGGCTTTAGTCGGGCTTTTGATTAAGGGCAGAGGGATTTCTCCAAACAGTTGTAGGTTTTCTTGAACCAGATCTGTTTTTGTTAGGAAGGATCTGAGTTGCTCCATTCTGCTGCTGGTAGTTGGCAGAGATGAATCGATTGAGAACAGATTATAGAAATGGACAAAGCTTGGGCACCTGTCAGCCACAGTTGACAACTCCAGGAAATGACTGATTCTTACTGTTTTTCTTTTAATGCAGAAAATGCCTGCGTTCTGTTTGCTATTTCCCTCCTCATGTTCACAATCAGTGCAATGATGGTGTATGGTGCCATTGCTGTAAGTATATTTATAATCCATGGTTTTAAAGTTGCTACTTGATTTTTTTTTTTTTTTTTAACTAAATAATTTACAGGCTCCTCCTTTTTTCTATTTCTTCTTAGCATCGTGTAGGCTGGCTGATCCCATTTTTCTGTTACCAACTCTTTGACTTTGTGCTCAGTTGTCTGATTGCCATCAGCTCTCTAACCTACTTGCCCAGAATCAAGGATTACCTGGATCAGTTGGTAAGTATTCAACTGAAGTTAATATTTTACATTTGAAAATCAAAGTTTGTTTTGATTGGATCAGTGACTGAGCTACAGTTCCCTTCCTGTGCATAAGAAAAGGGAATTCAGCCTGCAGCAGCCATAGGTGGTTATGGGAATGGTAGCTTATCAGAGGTGGAAGAGTCAAAGGTGTCATTGCTCCCTAAAAGGAAAGCCAGGGACAGTAAGGGAAGAATTGTGATGGGAGCTGCTGGTTTAAACTGTGTTGTCTACAATTGGACTTGAAAGCATGTTCGTAACCCTTTAAGCAATGGGGCTCAGTGGCAAATTTGCTACCGCAGATTAAAAGTGTGTTGACCCTTATTTGGTAGGGAAGGGGAAGAGAAGTGTAGGTAAGGATTCTCACAGCATTACACATGGAATCTGAAATTGCAAGGTTTCCTTTTTACATTCTATGTGTCTCTTCTCAAGTTGCAACAACACTTCCTAAGGAAACTGCAGTGGAGTTCTCACTAACACTGCCTGCATTTTAACTGCAAGAAGAGTCAATGGATAGGATATACTGTCAGTCAGCAGGGACTGCAGGCTCTGTGTGGCTGGTGTTTTGGTCTGTTCAAGTAGATGTTTAAAAACAAGTCCTTCTAAAAACAGGTTAAATGTTAGATTGGTGTTTGAAAGAGGCTTTGTTACTGTGGTCAGGGAAAGAAAAGAGACTGAGGTTTGCAGAAGCTCTGTTTTGGCTCTTGCGAGTTTGGAGGTGACTTCTTACACTCTACACCTGTATGTAACAGGTTGGACTGACAGGATGTAATTAACAGTAAGTCATTAAAGAGTTGTAGAGGACCATAAGTACAAATACTGTGCTGCAGCTGTGAAAAGGAATCTTGTGGCTGTACTGGCATGAGACTGATGAAGTGACTAGGGACACAGACTGTGCTGTAGTAATCTGTTCCTGCAGGACAGAGGCAGGATAAATACTATGCTTTGTGGGAGGATAAAGAGGAATCTTGTTAGAAATGAAACTTTTTGTTTTGAGGGAGTAGTTTATGCAAGGGTTTGTTTTATTTGGTGTGGAGTTCGGATGTTTTTCTATCATATTTGACTGCGCAGTGTTCATTCTTATCTCCTCCCTTTCTCTCCCTCCCCCCCCCACCCTGTTTTTTTTCACTAGCCGGATTTCCCTTACAAAGAAGATCTCCTTTCTTTGGACTCCAGCTGTCTCTTGTTTATTGTTCTGGTGTTCTTTGTTTTATTTATCATTTTAAAGGTAAGTTAAAACTTAATCATGTATCTGTTGCAAGAGTTAATATTTATTAAGATGCTGTCAACTGGAGTTAATTCTCAATGCTGAATTCAGAACCCAGCTGCCTTTTTAATGTTGAGGTAAGAACTTCTTTGAGCACAACTGTTAGGATATTCAGTTCTGGTATAATTTAAGTCTAATATGTTGTGTACTGGTGTCTTCAACTAACTTGTGTGAGTGCAGTGGGGCATGCTTATGCATCTCTGCCCCTCCTGAGTAGAAAGGAGGAATGCAAAAAGACTTCATACTGTCTTTTTGTTTATGTGGATAATTTTAATATTTGTAATTAAGCTTGTAGTGAAAGAATATTGAGTTAATGCATACAAGTTTCTAAACAAAACATTTAAAATCTCTCACTGTGCCTAACAAACCAGGATTGCAAGTTTTGGAAGGAAGATAATGGAATGAGGAAATGCATAGGTTAATTCAGAACTGCATCTTCCTCCCTACTGCAGGGTGATATTACCAGTTATTTTCTTTCTGAAGATCTAAATACAGAGGCATTCATTTGAATTACGAAAACTCTTGAATAGACAAAGCATAATAGAGAAATGAATTGATAATTAATTGATACTTAATTAATAATTGACATTGGCCATGATACTATTTCTTTATTGCATTCAGATTACATTTAAGAAAAAATGAAATGAGGAAAAATAATTTTACTGATTTTTCTATACTATATCCAAGAGGAATGTTTACCTGGGGGGAGTGGAAGCCTAATGCAGTAGATAACACTTGTGTATCGATTGGGAAATTTGGTGCCTTTTGTACAACAAAGTGCTAACTTGGCAGTGAGAGATTTGGAGAGATTAATGTTATACAAGTTAATAATAAAAAAACCCCTAATACTCATCATATTATGATAGTGTTTCTTTCTGCAGCAGTCAGTGTTGACTCAAAGTTCAAGGGTCTTGGCTCTACCATCTCCCTGCTGCCTCAGTTGTGTTTGAGCCCTCTCCTTCACACTGGCAGTTAGTTGGAGAAATAGTGCTAACTGAGGGATGAGTGGAATTGTACTGCTGGCCTCTCCTCCTCCTGGCAAGTTTGGACTGAGATCCAAGATAAGCCAGTTGGGGATTAATTTGATTAGCACTGCTGAGGCAGACAGAGATTAGTTGAATGGATCTGTGAATTCTTTTGCTAAAACCTGGCCAGTACATCCTTTCTCTGAGTCACTGTGACAGCAAAGCTAAATGGAGAGTAACATAGGTATGTGGCCAGGTCTGTGAAATAGCAACCATTCCTCAGATATGCATTGCCTAAGTTGATTTATGCTCCTTTTTATCATAGCAATGTAATCCAGCATCTAATTTCTGAATCAGCCAATGCATATGACGTGTTTAAAAAGAAGTCTTTCTTCTTTCAGGCATATCTAATTAACTGTGTATGGAACTGCTATAAATACATCAGCAACAGAAATTTGCCAGAGATTGCTGTGTACCCTGCTTTTGAAGCTCCTCCACAGGTAAAACCTCTTTTTGAGATAAAAGAAGCCAGTATCATTAATTTTGAAGTAGAAAATCACCACATCCATGTATGTTTCCCAGCCTAGTCCAGCTTTCTAAAGAAAAGACTGGAAAGATGATAAAAAATTTTAAAGGAGCTAATTTTGTAGTGGGTTATTTCTCAGCTAAATTGACAGTGCCTAAAAGGAGGGTCTTCAGAGAGAAGTCATTGAATGTTTTTCTTGTAGTAGAGGAAGCTTTGATTGCACCAGTCCAAACCTTCCCTGCTGATGTGCAAAGTCAAGATGCAGTGGGGGGTGTGGAATAAGTGACCCAGGGTTAGGCTCAGCAGAGCAGTAAACTGCTCCTGCACCTTCTTTCGCTTCCTCATTTGCTTACTAGGAACAGCAGTAAGTTCTTAAAATAACTTTGCCTGCAACAGAGGATTAAGGTGCTGATGGGGCATGTATGCTTTTGTTCTGGTGGTTTTTTTTTTTTCCTTTTTCATTTGAAGTCTTCTGCATTAATCACTTCAAAATGTTTTCTCCTTAGTATGTTCTGCCAACTTATGAAATGGCAGTGAAGATGCCTGAGAAGGAACCTCCACCTCCCTACATACCTGCCTGAAGCAATTTTTATGTTCATTAACATCTGTACCAGCTTCTTGGGGGTTTTGTCTTTTAATCTTGCAAAACTGCTTAAGTAATAGAAATATCCAGGGCTTTAGGAGCAAACTGTTCTGTTTAAAATATGTTTGATATAAACTTACTAAGCAAAATACATCTGAGAGTGATTTTGTTTGCTTTAATTTTTGTTCTCCCTAATGCTCTTAAACATTTTATTGCCTTAGGGCCTTACACCTGCAAGAATTTATGCATGTGACTAACTTGTGGCTTTTAATAATACCAGTTGAGCCACTCTGCAGTTAGCTACAATTATAAGTGTCTGCAGGATTGTGCCCTTAATTTGTATTAATTTTTTGTAAGTAGTTCATAAAGACAATCTGATCGTGCAGCAAAATGACAGTTTGCCTTTATCCATTTTTTGGAAGGGGAAGGGTTTGAATGTGGTATATACGTGACTTTTTTACTTTGCACTTTTCTCATATGTTATCTTACCTTTTATTGTGGTTTTTTTGGTTATCCTATGTCTTGAAACATAGTATTTTTGAGGAACAGGTGAGGGTGGCACAGGAGTTCTATTACAATGAGCTGGGAATGCAAGAAAAATAAATAGAAATGTGGAAGATGGTTGCATGCTTCTAATCTTCTATGTATTTTCCTTTGTGATAAATGATACTTAAATAAATCTTTTACAAAATGTTTATCAGTAGTGTTGGTTGGTCTGCTTGGTGGCTTTTTTGTTTAAGTGCTTCAGCGTGCTGCACATAGTTCAGCATACTTTGTTACACATTTAGTGGTTGATCTGTTCTTCAGCAGAAGTCCTTGAGTGGGTGGAGAACATGGATTCCCTCTAACACACAAGCCTGTGTTTAAAGCCTTTGCAGTTCAAGTACTTGGTTGTCTTCCACTTGTCTGATTGGTACTTACACATGAGCTGGGAAAAGGGAGCTGCACTGGAGGCTTCAAGCCCTCAGGGAAATCTGATGTCTGGTCAGCTCAGGCATTAAGAGCAGGACAGACACCCAGTAGGACTACAACATTATTTACATTGGAAAGTGTCCAGAGTAGTTGGAGATATGCTATAACTTCAGTGATGTTCTTCTAAAATTAATGAAAAAACCCCAAACCAAAAAACCCAAGCTACACACAACTTTCTACTCTTCCTCTTTTGTAGCAAGAGGTAAAAGATAATTTAGTGATTTAGTATGTCTGAAGAAATAAAACATCTTTCTGCTTTAGAAGAGAAAAGGTATCTGGTGTTAAATTCTGGAAAAAGGGATTCAAGTTGTTACAGCAAATAGTTTGTGGGGTTATTACTGTATTTTCAGTATATGCCTCTGTATACATTAAAAAATGCTCTGTTAGGGGCCTGCTATCAGCAGTAGTTTCCCTGTTAACTCAGGTGCCACCTGTGAGAGCACTTTGAACTGCAGTGGTCTCAGACCCTCTCTACCCGTACCCTGAGGGGGCAGCCAGGGTGTGCCCAGTGCTGGTGGCACCTGTGCTGTTTCCAGAGTCTGAGAAACTGCACTGGATCTGGACTCCCAGAGAGACTCTAAACCCTGGGCAGCTTTAGGTGCTGCCATAGACTGCTTGAATGTGACTTTGGAGGGAGGAGGGGGGGATGTGAAATGTCGCTGTGGTTTCATGTGGTCTGAGAAACACAGCTGAAGCTGTTGGGCAGTTGGGTGCTGCTCAAATACAGATTCCAGCACACTCTGCTCTGGATCCCTCTGCAGCAAGGGAGTGTGTGTGTGTCTGACCATGAGTGGGTGAAGAGCTCCTGCTAAGGGCTGGCTGTTGAGACTCCAAGTGGGTGGCTGACCATGTGGGTGAGCAGTATTTGGCAGCAGCAGGCACTGCTTGAAAGTTGTCTGGGATGTGTGTGCATGTGCTCCTGCTCTAAAAGCTGCAGCCTCTTCTGGGTAAGAAAAGCCATTATATTCCCTTGGAGCCCTGTCCTGTGGTTTTGTCCTGCCTGGAGGGTGGTGGGCCTTCTTCCCTTCTGTTGTTTGCAGCCTTTGGGAATGTGATGGTGGCCTCTTCTACTGTGCCTTCGCAGTAGAACTTGCTGAAGTGAGTCAGTGTCTGCCTGATACTGTACAGCTGGTGGGTTGGTGGTTCCTCTTCTAAATCGGGGCTTCCTGTTCCCCTGATGGCAGTGATGGGAGAGAAGATGATCTTGCAGTACAACCGGATACAGATTTGGCAAAGGTGTCTTCCAAAGCCCTGTGCTGGAGATCACGGTGCCTTTGTGCCCTAAGCCGTGCTTTCCGTTAAAGCTCACTGCAGCTCCCTGCAGGAACTGGCAGGAGTTCCAGTGCCAGGAACCAGACAAAATGCCCTCGGTCAGATTTGGCAACAGAGCAGACAGTTCCTTGTGCCTGGGTGATCACACTGGGAGCTTTTTCTCCCCTTTGCAAATACTGCCCTGGAAACTGAAATGCAAAATTAGCCTAGACCAAACACTTCTGGTGAAGGAAGAACGGTGCCTCAGCTCCCCCTGCGCCCAGGTTTGAACCCTGCCCTGGCCCTGCCGCACGTTCCCAACGAGGAGCTCTAATCCTCACCCCCTTCCCTCTCCCGGNCGCCGGCAGCCGCGCCCGGGCGGCCCCTCCGCAGGTACCGCACCCGGGACACCGCGCCCGCTCCGCGCGCTGCCGCCCCAGCCCCGCAGTGCTCTTCCCTGCCTGTGCTCATTGCTCGAAACATCTTTATTTCAGACTCATGGAAGGACCAGGTTGCTGAAAAGCTTTTTTTTCTTACTCTAAGAAAGAGAATTTTCCTACCTACAAACTGCATTGGGTCTTTTTTCTTTCTTTTCTTTTTTNCCGTCGGGGCGGGGGAGCGAGGGCCACCGGCCCGCCCTGGGGCGGAGGCGGCTGATGCCCCCTCGGTGTCCCGTCCCCCTTCCCCGGCCCGGCAGCTTTAAAGGCGGCGCGGCGGGCGCGGGGCCGGCGGCGGCACCATGGGGCGGGCGCTCGNTCTTAAGCTACTCATGCATGCACTAACATATCTTCATGTTTCCTCAGCTTCCCAAAGGCAAAATTGAGTTACAGGATGCATATAGAATTATATAGAATATACCTGGATGGGATCCTAGATTCGTCTGGTCTATTACTCCATCCGAAGGCAAAATCAACTCTGCTGCTGTGCTTCCTGACGGAATTTGTGCAAGTTCATTTTTTCCCTCTGTTTTCACTTGAATCAGAGAAAAAATGTTTCTAATGCCTTGGAAAAAAAAAAAAAGTGCTGTTTTCATCTCTACTTTTAAGATACTTGTGAAGATTTTTTTAGATTTCAGCTGGAACGGAATAATAAAAGTGAACTTGAAAGTAGCCAAGAGAGGTGTGTCAGGTTCCCAAAACAGCCCTCAAGGTGTGAACTCAAACTGGACACCTCATATTTTGCTATTTAATGCACTAGTGAGCTAGAAAGTCTCTTTTATAGAAATACTCTTGTTTTGGGTTGTCCATTTTTTCAGCTGCAAATCCAACCTTGATGATAGAAACTAAGTACATGGTACTGTCAGTGTCAGGACATGGTATCAGGACCGGGAGGGTGCATTTCGGTTGCCTGCTGTCACTGTCTTGATTGGTTTTTCCTTTCCTAGAAGTGATGCTTGTCTCTGATCAGAGGTATGGCTTTTCTGCTTCTGTCTAGATTTATATGGCAGTGAGGAATTTTGGAAATGTGTGTGCAAATGTTCATTTGTACATGTAAAATTACTTCATAAGTAATTTCTTTTTTCTCTCTGCTCTACAAGCCTTAAAACAGTAAAAATTTCCAGAGAAGCCTTTTTATAGCACCATTTGTGTCTGTTTCCTGTTGGCCTTCATTTTTTCCTGTTGTGTATTTTGGACTGTTATTTACAAACAAGAAATAATTCCTAATTACCAGTTTATATTGTTACTATCCTAAAAAATATTAGGATTTGTTCCCTGTGTGATCTACTCAGATGTTTTGCCATTTTATTTCTTTATCTTATAAAACCTGGAATTCAGGCTTTATGAAGATAAACAGTAAGTACGTTTATATATAATTGCTCCATCTCTGTGTTGGCTGTTACATGAAAACCACAGCCCTTTGTTTCATGGATAATTAGACATTTTGAGGGCTCAAATGTGCACCTATCTATTAATGCTTAGAAAAGTTCAGTTATTTATTACTTGTCAAAATTAATAGTTAAGAATATCTAATGTGTTGCTCACTATCATTTGAAGCCTCTTCACAAAGAATCAACCAGCATTATCCGGTAGGAGTAGTTTGCCATGGCAGCACTCACTGCCCTTGGGTGAGAGCTCCTGTCCTGTGTAGGAGATGACTGAAGCATTTTCCTTCCTTCTTGACAGACACTGCCTGTAAGAACCGGCCCCTAGACCTTGTCTTCATCGTAGACAGCTCCCGTAGTGTCCGACCTGAAGAGTTTGAGAAAGTGAAAATCTTCTTGTCAGAAATGATCGATACCCTGGATGTTGGTGAAAGAACAACGCGTGTGGCGGTCATGAACTACGCGAGCACTGTCAAGGTGGAGTTTCCCCTCCGGACCTACTTCGACAAAGCCTCTCTGAAGGAGGCTGTGTCTCGCATTGAGCCCTTGTCTGCTGGCACAATGACCGGCCTTGCCATCCAAACTGCCATGGATGAAGTCTTCACCGAGGAAATGGGCACCCGGCCAGCAACCTTCAACATCCCCAAGGTGGTCATTGTTGTGACAGATGGACGGCCACAGGACCAGGTTCAAGATGTGGCAGCAAGCGCCCGGACAGCTGGCATTGAGATCTACGCGGTTGGGGTAGACCGGGCGGACATGCAGTCCCTGAGGATAATGGCCAGCGAGCCCCTGGATGAACACGTCTTCTATGTGGAGACCTATGGTGTGATCGAAAAGCTGACATCCAAATTCAGGGAGGCTTTCTGTGGTAAGGGGATCGGTCCAAAAGAGTGGTGTAACTTGGCTCCTTTTGACTTCTGCTGTGGTTCCACTCCCTAAAAAAGAAGTTTTTCATAAGTGTTATGTATCACATCCAAATATTTCCTTTACCATCCACTGGGCAAACAAGCCAACCCTTTTTTTCAGTGGAGGCCAAGTAATGGCCTTCCATTTTGAATAGTGGCCTTAGTGCAGGTAACAGACCTGACTTGAGAGGACCTCCTTGTGCAGTTGGTCAGATTTAGTGCAAGAGAAATCACGGCAATCTGGACGAGGTTTGACTGCATGTATTTACTAAATTACTGAAGAGCTGTGCAGGCTGCTCATTTTTTTTCCCATCTTGCTGGGAAGCAAGGAGGATGGGAATGTGGAGCTGAAGGGATTCCTTATAGGTTCAGAGTGGGAAAATCAGTGTGGCAGGTAAACCACTACACTGGCTTGAGCAATCTGGTGCAGGATAAAGCGCCCAAACACAGTGTTAGGTCATCTCAGGACGGGCTTTCACTCCTTAGGCTCTGCTGGGTTTTTCCAGTGTGCCAGGCTCACATCTCCCTCTGTTTCTCTGCAACTTGATTTAGACAAAGAACTCTGGGATGCGATGAATTAACTTTGCTTTTTCAGGGCTGGTCTTGTAAAAATGCTGTATGTATTTGGTTTAGGCCAGAACTTCACTAACAATGCTAGGGAGAGTGGGATGCTATTGTCACTTACAGGGGAAAAAAACGTCATCTGGAGTATTTAGAACTGCCTATAGATAGCTGTGACATAGCCCTACTCACAAAGATCATTAAACCACTACACAGCATGAGACCATCTCAGAGATGGAAGATCTTAGCCTTGAATTGCTGTCCAGCTCAGTGGATGTTTGACTTCCCTACTACAAAAATCTGACCATTTGAGTCTGAGCTACTCACTTATGCTTGAAAATATCACCCAGAGATTTTGTTCATAAATCCTGGAGATTAATTCTCTTATTCCCAAGGGTGTAGCACAATGAAAAGGTGTTGTCTTTGTTTCAAAATTGTGTTTACCAAGACAACTCCATCGGGCTTTTTAGCGGACTTCTAAATATTCCTTGTTTCAAAAAATGGGAAATGTTGCCATTTTGTCGCCACAAAATTGCCTTGTTTTTAGAAATACATGAGAAGGTTCAAGCACTCCTGCTTCTGATTTCTTATCTCACCAGTATTGCTTCAGAGACTGATTTTACCAGTAGTCCATACTCACACTGTAACTACTAATCTAAGTAAAATCTCAGGTAAAAACAGACTTGTCTTCCCATTTCTTTCTTTCTTTCTTTCTTTCTTTCTTTCTTTCTTTCTTTCTTTCTTTCTTTCTTTCTTTCTTTCTTTCTTTCTTTCTTTCTTTCTTTCTTTCTTTCTTTCTTTCTTTCTTTCTTTCTTTTTTCTTCTTTCTTTCTTTCTTTCTTTCTTTCTTTCTTTCTTTCTTTCTTTCTTTTTCTTTCTCTCTTTCTCTCTTTCTCTCTTTCTCTCTCTCTCTCTTTCTCTCTTTCTCTCTCTCTTTCTCTCTTTCTCTCTTTCTCTTTCTTTCTTTCTCTCTCTCTCTCTTTCTCTCTCTCTTTCTCTCTTTCTCTCTCTCTTTCTTTTTCTTTCTTTCTCTCTCTGTCTTTTTCTCTTTCTCTCTCTCTCTCTCCCTCTCTCTTTCTCTCGTCCCTTTTTTCCCCACTTCTTTTCTCCACCTTTTTTTTCTCACTCCTTCCCTTTCCCTTTCTCCCTTCTCCCCTAAACTTAGCAATCTAAAAGGCATCTAAGTTTAAGTGAGTATCTAGGCTTCTTTGACAGTTTGTGGAGATAAACAGGGGCATCTTGAGGTGACCAAAGAAGCAGCAGATACTAAACTGAATAGACTTGAGAAAAATTGGTCAGGAGTCAATTAGTTACACAGTTAGACCTTCTGTGAAGGAAAAGACTGTTGGCACATACATTGTAGAGACAGCCCAGCACTGTACAGGCACTTTGTCTGCCTTGTCACCAGAACACGCTTCTAGCACTCGCATGTCCATCACACTGCAGTTGTGTCACCTTTTTCTCTGTTCTCAGTGTGATGAAACAGCCTTACTGTTTGCTGGGGAATCAGTTGGTCTTGAAAACTTTATCTCATTTTGCAGTTTCACCTTCTCTGTTCTCTGAGATTTGGACTCTATTTCTGTGCCCGCCTTCAATTACGAGGTTCACGTGCCTGTAAAGGTACCCTACTGTAGATACTTTCTTGCATATCCTCCTTTGGTCCTGACTTTTTAAACCTGGTGGGTCAAGGCAGCTGTAGCCCCCACATACCCCATCTCGCACTGGTAGGTTTCCTTTCTGCACCATCAATGAGAGGATATTATTCTAGTGCCTCTGACTAATTTTGTTCCTCCTGCTTTTGATGCTCCTGTTTTTATTTTTTTGCTCCTGTTTTATTTTATGTTATTTTATTTTTTCATTTAATTTAATTTCATTTTGCTTTCTGTTGCATTTCAGTTTACCTGGGAGTGTTTTACAGTGCAGCAGGAATTCTTAGATTGGTTTCTGTGCGGGCGAGCTGAAGTTCTTAAGCCAACAGACAATAGGAAGGGGCTGGATACAAAGAGCCAGATGGTGCTTTTCATTGCTGAGCTCTCATTTCCAGTGTAATGCTACTAAATGTTTAAAACTCTCCTTGTTAATCTCTTTTCAGTGCATCTTTTCTCCTGCCACCTCAGGTGGTGAGTTATTTCCGTGCCATTTATGACGTCTCTCTCCTGGCTACAGAGAGGTGCAAAGGAGGCCTGTAACTTGTTGTGACAGCAACACAGCGCTGACATTTACTACCACTAATCCAGCAAACAGTGCAAGATGTACCTTAGTAAGCATGAATGATTAATGCCCGTTCCTTTCCTGTGGGATGACTGAAGTACCTCTCTGTCACTGACTTTTGCAGCTGTGAACGCGTGTGCCCTGGGGACCCACGGCTGCCAGCAGGTCTGTGTGAGTAACGGGGCATCCTACCTCTGTGACTGCTATGAAGGATACACCCTGAATCCAGATAAGAGAACCTGCTCAGGTATTACTCCTTTGGAAGATGAGTTCAACTAGAAAAAAAAAATGAACACCATTTTTGAATTTGAGATGCTACTTGTGTGCTTCTGTTGAAACAGGAAACATCTGCATCTTTTTCAATAATAAAAAATCTAGTAATGAATAATAAGTAAAACTCAACTGCAAGTAAAGGTGAGATGTAGTTTGATTCTATCAGCATCCTTTTTATTGTGCCTACAGATCCATTCATGGGCCAGATGCCAAAACAAAGTCTTCAGATGTAGACACTACATAGATATTTTCTCCTACCACTTGTTCTAATTCCTTCAATTACTATTGCCATTTCTGAGCTCATTCCAAATCAAAAGATATTAAAAAAAGTGAATGTTCACTCCATCCCAAACTGGTTGTTATTAACAAGGAGTTGTTTCTCTGACATGCCTTACAAGCTGTGGACAGGTGTGCACCTGGGAGGCACGAGTGTGACCAGATCTGTGTGAGTAACAATGGATCCTACGTCTGTGACTGCTATGAAGGCTACACCTTGAATCCAGACAAGAAGACTTGCTCAGGTAAGAATTAAAGGCTACTTGAATACATGAAACCCATGGAGATATGGACATGTTTTCTGTGAGTTACCCTAAAATGAGAACTTGGCTGTAGTCTTTCCCCTTGGTTCCAGTAACAATAACATGGCATTTTTCTTTAAATTTGTTGATTTAAAAATGCAGTTTGGCACTTCTATACCATTTTATGGTCTTCACAGAGTTCCATAAACATTGTTTAACTGCTCAGTCCGACATGGGGCAGGTTATTGCTCATCTCATGGGTTTTTAGCTTCATCCTTACTGGGGATGTACAGGAGTGCTGGAATTGCTGATGAAAGACAGAACTGCCTGAGATGTGAGGAAGTCATGTCTTGCAGAATCTACCACCTCCATTAAATAATTAATAACTTAATTCAGTTGTCTGCAGCATAATATAATAAATGTAGGACACTGGTTAAATCATAATTAAAATGTAATTACAAATGCAGAGTATTTAAAACAGTGAAGTGTCTGCGAGGGATTAAGAGGTTTCTTTTCCAAACCATGGCTCACCACAGCCATGGATGTGTGTGCACCTGGAAGGCATGACTGTGCCCAAGTCTGCCTGAGTAATGATGGATCCTACAGCTGTGGCTGCTATGAAGGATACACTCTGAATCCAGACCAGAAGACTTGCTCAGGTAAGATCTGATTAAGGAAAAATTGTGTTCCACTAAAAGCAAGTAGCTTTTAAAAATCCAGGTAATTTATGTTATTTTTCTGATAAATTATCCCAGAGTTTTTGTACAACCCCTGAAAACTCAGAGCAACTTTTTTCCTTCATATGAACAGTAGTAATTTGAGACTCTTGGCTATTCTGCAGTTCTGTGAGGCTAATATTTGGTAAGATTAAAATGCCATTTGGCATTTCCTTGAGGACTTCACAGTATTTTCACATCTGTGGAGCATGAATTGCCATATCCAATATGTGATGTGTACCATCTCTGCCAGAAAACTCTTCAGTAAAGCAGCACAAGGGAATGAGATGAGGCAGAGCACGGTCTGTGCTGGAAGAAAGATTGCAGTCTGTACCATCATGAGCGTGATTGCTCTTCCTGGGTGGATGTGTATGGACCTTAAAAAATATTCCAGCCTTAGAGCTCTAGAGGATGGAGGGAAATGTTCCTTCTCAGTGCTGGTCTCTTGTGGAGAACAAGAGCATAGATGTAGCTAGTACTCAGGGATGTACACATAAGTATGTATTGTCTACAAATTGGTATCTATTCTATATTGTCTTCACTTGATTAGGGTTTGATCTTCACTCTGAATTTCTTTGGATGTCCCACTGGTGATTTATATAGGGAAAATCCTTTTTTTCCCACTTCCACTATAATCCCTTTCCTTACTATATTTTGTGCGACCAAGAGTTGAACTTAGGCTTCCACTTCCAGGAGGTTCCTAGGCAAATCTCTCCAGTTAAGTCACAGGTCTCACATCTCAGAGAGGTGAAGCCAGAGGGCTTCAGTATTTCTTCCTGCCTACGTTAGGAGCTGATTTTGTAAATACGGTGCCTAGGATTAACTCTAAGCTGGCATCACAGAGAGGCAATAAATAGATGAGGGAATGTAAATTCAATTAGGCCTCCCCTTTGGAAGTCCAATCCCAAACTTCATTTCATAGGACTGATTCTCCTCCTGCATACTCAAACTTTAAATTATTTTCTTCCCAAGCTTGCTTTTCTTTTCCTTTTGAATCTCATTTTGCAGTATCCTGCTAATGATTTCCCAACCATTCAGGTATTTGTGACAATTATATCACAAAGGTGTGCAAAAAATTATGCAAAAACAGTCTACGTCTGGGAGAGAGTCTTTTTTTCCTTTTCCATTTTCCTTTTCCCTTTCCCTTTTTTCTTCTTTTCCTTTGCTTCGCCTCCCTTCTTCTTTCTTTCTCTTTCTCACTCTCTTTTCCCTCTCTCTTCATCTCTCCCTTTCTTTCTCCATCCTTTATTTTTTCTTGTGCCTTACTGGGCCTCCTTGCTGCAAAGATATCCAAATATAGGAGCTCCTTCTCAGCTTGTCCTTTCAGAATTGATGTGTTAAATTTGGCAGAAAACAGCAGCCTCACACATAAAGTGCCCACTTTGTAACTGGCAGTGGGTGTCACATCTTTTTAGCAGCCACATATACTTTTCTGTTTATGGTCTTTTCACTCCATAAAACAGTGTCTTCTCCAACTTAATTAGAGCTGAAGTAATGCCAAATAATCTCTTAAAATAAAGATATTTGTTCTCTGAAATTCTGTTGGGTAATTGTTTTGTAAATGCATCACTTCTAGTTCCATTCCTTTTGCCATCTGTTTGTTACAGCTTCAAAAAAGTGCTGCCAGTATTCCAAAACCTGTACTAATTTTGTGACGTTGATAGCCAGATAAAAACACACTCTGTGCACCCTGCTCTGGTTAATAGCCTGCTGACATGCAGAAAAAACATCCTGGTTTGCATCCAAATGAAGATACATTCGCAAATGGGAATCACTACGACCTACTCTCAAGGCTGAAGTTTGGATATTGATTAACATTCTTCTCCTCTGAAATGCCTCCCTCAGCTGCCGACGTGTGTGCGCCTGGCAGGCACGACTGCGAGCAGGTCTGCGTGAGGGGTGACCTGTTCTACACCTGTGGCTGCCACCAAGGCTACACCCTCAACCCAGACAGGAAGACATGCTCAAGTAAGAGCAGATTGCTGATCCCCTGCCCCCCATGCCCTCCCCAGCTAAGTGCACGTATTGCAATTACTCTCATTAGCACATTAATATATTTGTATCTGTTGGAGGAACTTTCATGTGCATTCAGGGGTTAAAAGACAGTTCTGTGTCACTCTGCCTTGCCCACTTTCAGCAAAATTCGGAGATACAAAGGAGTTTATATGTCACAATGTTAGTAAATACTCACCATGCAGTCTTTGTCAACTTAAATATTAAGGCCTTCCCTAATTTATGCAGTATTGAGGAAACCCAGAACTGAGAAATTGTTGAAGAGAGAAGGGGTTAGTCACACACTTTGCAGTATTGTGGAATGTGTGTACCACCATGCAAGACAGTTTGAGGTGATGTCCTCCCCTCCAGGCTGAATTTCATGTCGCTGGTCCTTTCTTTAGCTGGTCAGTGACTTTGTGTTACAGTGAAAATGTAATAATTTCAGAAGTATTTCTTTCCTTCCCAGTCTCCTTACTTGCAAAGTTTTTCTGTACTGGAAACCTTTCCTAGCGTGCCTTTGGAGCTGATGTGGCATTTCACATCTAGTGGGGTCAGGCAGCTGGGTCAGAATGAGCACGGTCTGAGGTATCCCTTGTATTAATTAATGTATTAATCCCCAGTAAGACAATTGCTGCTCCCAGGCAAGATCAGTTACACATCTCAGTAGTTCCTGGTGAGATTCATAGAGGATAGGCTCCCAGCATGGAAATGCATTGCCATTGGGAAGCATTAAAAAATGTTATCTTGTTTTTGGATAACTGCTTCTCCAAAGCACAGCCTGTGTGAACTGATGTGTGTGCACCAGGAACCCAGGACTGGAAGCAGGTCCGTGTGAGTGGATCATAGACCTGTGACTGCTGTGAAGGCTTTATCTTAAATTCAGATGACAAAACATGCTCAAGTAATAATTTAATGTTGGGTTTTTTTCTGAATATGTTTATTTATTGAAGTACTTCTTTTTAATGTGTTAAACATTTTTAATCTCTTTGAGAAATGGTCTATCAACACACAAGCTCCCAGGAAGCATAATCCCTTTTCATCCTTTTATGCCTCTTTCTGCGAATACTTTGAGCTAGTTTGGTCCTTCTTGTTTGGTTATAACAGTTACTGTATTTAAAATCAGTTTAAGTTTAATGTTGCCTCTTATCTATCGTTACACATTTAAGGACTCACTGTATTTAGAAATATAATCTGCCATAATCTGCATTCCTTATGAAATGGGAATAATTGGCGGTGTTGGCAAGGCAGGATTCTGGGGCACCTGTCTCTGGGAAGTGAGTCTCCATTGCACACCAGCATTTGGAGAGTGGCTGGGGCGGTCTGGAGGGGAACAGTACTCAAGTTAGAACTACTGCAATGTTAAACTTCATACTCTTGTCCACCCCTCCAAGACGAGTGGGGCAAGCATGAACTCTCTTCAGGTGGGCAGTACTGGGATCAAATGTTGGCAGAACCGCTCCACAGTTTGATGTAGAATCCTAAGTTAGGTTGGGCTGGAAGGGGCATCAAGAGCTACCTAGCCCAGCCCCTGGTTCAAAGCAGGAATAATCTGCCATCACATCAAGTGGCTGAAGACCCTGTGTAAGAGCACAGTTATAAAATAGGTGGATATAGACAAACACCATCTGCAAAAATAGTTTCTTGTTGGTCTGGACTTGAACACAAAGGCAGTGTAAAAACACAGCTTTAGCATGTTTTGTGTGACTTGTTGGGCATGCCAGTGGCAACAGGAATGCCCCAGATTTTGAATATGAAATAATGGAAGACTCTCAGTTTCACAGGACTCTGGAAGAATTCAGAGTACTCTTGGACAATTGCCAGAGTTGGCTGGAAAATTTTGTTAAAACAGACAAAATTCAAGGAGGATCTGTATTTGTCATTGGAGAATTTAAATGCAGACATAAAAAGTTAACTGGCAGTTGGTTGGAAACCAACCGTGTTGGTGTGATGTTTTGAACTGCACTTCCTCCACCTGACTCTTGAGCAGCTATTCTTTGTACATTGACCATAAAGCCAGTGGAATGTTCCAAAGAGGGGAGCTGAATACAGGTTCAGTGGAATCAAGGAGACACCAGTTTCAACACTGGCTTTAAGACAAATGAATTTCTGCACTGCCAGAACTGCAAACTCATAGATTTTAAATTTCGCAGTTTCCCTGCAAAATGTGAGTATTAATGGCATGATTAATACAGAAGAAAAAAAAAAGAAGCCAAAACAATCCAGGAAAAAAGGGAAATGTACTTGTGTATAATATTTCTATTGTTTTACTGTGACAATGCTCACACACTTTGTTTGGCATTGATCAGCTATGCATTTATATATCTAGAGGAAAAAAAGATAAATATGCTGTTGCTACCTTTGCAAGCAATGTAAAAAACACTTATGAATGGATGGGTTTTATATACAGGTAATACCTCTTGATAACTTGTTGAAAATATACTTGTAGGCTCTCTTTTAAGAAGGCTTTGCGTTTGGAAACTCATTATTCCTGTCTCAGATGTGTATGGTGATCCAGAGTACCAGTGCTGCAGTAGGTGTTGATACGATTGTTCTCAACCTTCAGCAAGTGGTGTAGCCTTAACTTACTTACTTTATGGAGTAGGTGAGGGTAAATTGCCTTTCATGCAGCTAAGAACTCACAGCCATCTGCTGATGCTTGACATTATTATACTACAGTGAAACTGTTGTCTCTCTGAACCTGTTGTCATCATTGCTGGTTTTTTTGTGAATTATAGAGAAAAAGGAATTCTTGAGGACAGCTGAGGCTGGTCCCCTGTAAGTCTGGTAGACTGAGGTCAAGACCTAGGAACAGATTCAGTGGAAGCACTGTGGAGTATAGCAGTGCTTGCTTTCTCTTTCTGAAGAGACTGGTGACTTCTCTGTCACACTAACTGGCTCTTCCAGTGATATTGCTGTGACTTTCTGCTAGATTTTAAATTCACTTGGGCCTGTTTGAATGATGTCATTACCCCATCTATATTCATGTGACACTGGAATGGATTTGTGTCCATCCTCTTGAATCAAGAAAGATACTCCCCATGCATGTATATTGCCAATGTTAGAAACCAAGAATACTTGTGGGGCGACACAGTTAAAGTTGATGGGGAGGCTGGTTGGTCTCTGCAGCCAGGCACTTTTTTTCTTTTGCTCAGTAATGGTCTAATTTAAAGAGTGTAGAGGATCCAGGTAAGCAGGTGAGGAACTCCCTGCTCTGCCTCCTTCTTGGTTAGAGTTGAGCTCTCTCTTGCCTGTCCTGGACCATGACACTCAGGTCTCTGGCTACACACAAGCCCCTGTTCATTGCTGTCCCTCCTTCCCAACTTCCCTGCGTTGCAGTGCTTGCTGTAGTCTCACAGCTTGGGTTCAACTCCTTCCACAGAATCAAGTGTTTTCTTGGGATTTAAATGTTCAATAATTGTAATAAATATACTAAAAGCTGTTTTCTCTCTTAGGAGCCATAACAAGCAGTCTTGTAACAACTGAAGAGTCCTGCAAATGTGAAGCCATAGTTGCCCTCCAGGACTCAGTGACCTCACGCCTTGAAGCTCTGTCCTCAAAATATATCCTTTTTCTTACATGATAACCTGCATTCAGCACTTTACTGGTATTTCAGAGGTAGCTGTTTTGATATAAACCCGGCAAGAAATATCCCTGAAAAGAGAAAGTATTTTCAGGGTGATTTTAGGAATATTATGGAAAAAAATCTTGTTTGTTGCAAAGACCGCTATATTTTCACGTTTCATTGAAGAGCAACATGATACAGATAAAATAAATGCATATGCCCACATCTCCTAGATTATATATGCCATGTTGAACATCAAGCACTGCTCTACTCATAATTCTTCTGGATGACTTTTACTGTTACATCAAACACTCAGTTTTGAGCCCTCCTATTATGCCCCAAAATTTTAGAGACAACTTCACGGGCAGTGTGACAACAGTCCCATTAGCTGTGGTATTCCTCTGCATCCCACCTCCACAGCCAGGCGCTGTCCCAAGTGATTTTCAAGCACCTTCTTTTCTCTGAAAATGTGTGAGCATATTAGTATCCTGGGATACAGGAGAATGGGAGAGCTGCAAGGCAGGGTGCTGAGGCTGGAGGCTCTGGGCAAGCGTTGGGTCCGGAGGAGATCCGAGGTGCCGGCTGGCGGGTGGAATTTGCCAGCTTCGTTTGCTGCAGTGCCATGTCTGCAGCTGTGAAGAGAAATGTGGTCAGCCCCCGGATCAGACATTCCGCAAACATGTGGGAGAGAAAAAAACCTCAACCAACAAACAAAGAGAAAGCGGTGAACTCTGAGGTACCACAGCAAGCCTGCACACTGGAATAAATGCCCTCAGATGACACGGCAAGAACTAATAACTGGAAATTCAAGTGAGACAAGCCGTGGTGCATCATTAGGTATAATTTTTAGGAGTGGTTGATCACTGTTACAATTTACCAAGGACTGTGGCAGATTTTCTTTGCTGAAATTTTCGAGACTTAATGCTTTTTTCTGTCAAAGGTGCTCTTGTTTGAATAAGAATTGATTTAAAGGAGCATTATGTCTGTGGTTATCATCCTGATCCCTGGGGATTCAAAGTCAAGGAAGAGTGGGATATCCAAGATTAAAAAAAAGGAGATCAAACTAGTGAGTTTTATACATGAACTCATAATTTACACAGATAAAATAAGTTTTCAAAGTTTGCCAAAGTTTCCGAAAGCCAAATGAAAATTTCTGCCAAGGACACAAGACTTTGCTAGCTTTTGAATAAATTCAGTTATTTTTATGAGGTCTAACTGCACATCCCTCTTCTTGCAATGTGCTTGGAGTTCAGTTTATCTGCCTGGGAAAAGTGAGGGGAAGAACTCTGATTTTCTGGGATTATAATTTTAGGGAATCTAAGTAGCTAGAACTGAACACCAAGATATTTAAACCTGTAATGTCATCTCAGTAGTAGCAAGTACTTCAGAGATCAATCTTTCTGCCCCAAGAGCTCATGTTAAGCAAGAAAATGTGGGTTTAAGTTAGGAATAGACTTTATTACAAAGAACTGAGTCTTTCTTTTGAAGTTAGTCTTTGATGGGCCATTTCTATCCCTAGTATCCTTTCAAGATAACCTGGAAAACATAGCAGAGACCATCACTTTCTCCTCTTCATCCCTGAATATCACCTGATCCAACTCCTTTTAAGAAATTAGGGTGGTTGAGATTATTTGGGAAGATGCCAGATCTTGACAGAGCTCTAAAATGTTTGGAAATCTCTGTTTCAAGCATGTATGGACCTCATCTAGAAAACAGACTATTTTTTGAAAATGCAGCAATGAAAAAGACTGTAAATAAAACAAACCTTACAGCCATCTATTTTATTACCCTTAACAACTGACCACTAGAGGAAGTGTCTGAGAAGCTGCAGGCATATCAAGACAGACAGCAGATTGTCTGAGCTATCATTCTGATTGATTTTAAAATAATCTTTCAGAATCAAACCTTTTTATTGTTTTCAGCCAGCTTTATTTCATTGCACAGCTTACAAAACAGCAGTTGGTTTATTATCAGTGATGAACGTCAAGAAGACTTCAGGAAGACAGGAGTCTTGAAAATACAGTGACCCTGAGGATCTTCGTATACAGTCACTTTATAGCCATGAAGGAACCCATACCTGCTGGGCTTCAGTTTGTGCTGAAGACACTGCTGTTCTGCAGTAACTCCATTTTTTATTCTCTTACTTCAAAGTAAATCCAGAAAAAAAAAAAAAAAAGAATGGATACAGTATATCACATTATATACAACTTTGAAATGGCAAGGCAGAATGAAAAAATGTGCCCATGTGATCTTTCCATTAAATGGGAAAGTAAGTTGGGATCTTGTAACTTATTTTAATAAAATACAATATGATATGCACGCTGATGTTGGAAGTTATTTTATATGCAACTTAAAGGGTGTGTGTTATGAAATAAAGGGTTTAAAAAACCCAAGGAAACAAAACTTCAAAGATAAAGGAGGCATAAATGGAAGAATTAAACAGAATACTGCCCTAAGTCACAGGTTTGGAAAAAGAAATATTTTGTTTTAAAAGCTAGAAGTCATTGTAAATATAGATAAAAGATTTAACAGTAATTTCAAGTATTAATAATGTTTAACATGAAGAACGAGACATCCTCCAATTTAATATTTTTACCCTGCAAGATTTACTTTTGTTATTAGTCAGTCATTCCTGGTGTCATTACACACACTTTACTGACACTTCACTTGTGTCAATCAGGCTTTTAGGATAAAACATACAAGCTAACAATTAAAAAAATAGTTTTTAAAGGAATCCATTAATCAATACACTTGGCATTTATAATCATCCACATATTTTAGAAACTATATTTAAATTAGGAGCCAAACCAACGGTTTTTATTAAATGGAAAAATGCCACATATTTTGTAGACCCTTGCAATATAATTATATAAAATATTATATCTGGTAGCTGGTTTGCCAAGGACATATTAAACAACATCTGTACTTGTTTCGCACCCTGCACATAACACATTCAAGCAAGTTCAGTTACGTTCACTTCACTGCACATGGGAGTGTGACTTCAGGTATGCCTACACAGTAGTGTTAAGCTGGAATGTAACACTAAATAGCACAAGTGAACATGGGACACAGCTTCAGCTGCAACAGCTAAAAATGAGACTATAAACTCTCCAAGAATGCTGGATTTGGCTGTGCTTCGTATTTTGTGATGTGTCCCCACACTGATATTAATTTGCAATTAAAATTAGCGTGGGACGTCCTGGCTATGCTACACTTGCTTCCTCAAAGTGCTGTGCATGCATATTTTTTTTATGTAAGTCATGGAGTTTTATATCCAGCACTTTACTTTGCTTACTTTCATGTCCTCTGCATAGACATGGGTATTATACAGGCATTTATAGGGCCAGTAGTATGCCTTGGCCTCTGTAAGCGGTAAGAATAAACAAGTTGTAAATCTCATGCAAGACTTTACAACTTCTTGGCAATTGGGAGGGGATGACATCAGTCCTATTTACACTTAGGCCAGTTGTCAGATGAGATGTAAAATTTTATAGGATAGTGGAAAATTGTCCTGGAGGCCAGATGTATCTTGCAAGCTGTCAGCTGGGCAGGCTTTGATTCATGCAAATATTCGTAACTTCATTTTATATTACAAATGATAATATTTACATTCAAGTCCTCTGAGCAATTACCTGCCCCACTTTGTGAGTACCAGGTAAAATTCCAAGATGATATAAATGATTTGTTTAAAATAGGACATATTGCTGTTCAGAAAAATTGGACTTATTATCCGCTGTGCTACAAGCCAATAATTACACACTCAAGAGAGACGTAATTGTTTATTTCAGTGTTGTGCACCCAGGCCTGGGTGCTCAGTGGTGTTCCAAAAATCAAGCACATTGACTATTAAAACTTTTTAAACTTAGTAAAACAAAAAAATATAGTAAAATTTCTCCCTGAATACAATCACAATGCAGTACAGATTGTATTTCTGTCCACGTGCAGTTCATGAGTCCTGAGTCAGTTTCAGCTTCAAGGTCCTTCTGCTCAGATCACCACAAAGTTAGAGGAATACCTTTGGTCTGTGTGTAATGAATTCATGAGTCTAGTCCTTTTAATTTCATGCCTCTGTGTGTGGTTAGCAGTACCCGATAAAGTCCTTCCCACTTCTCAGCTAGTGGAGCACCTTTCCATGTTTTCAGGTAGTCTTGATCTCCATGCTTGAAAGAATGTATTGGAGACTTGACTGGGACCAGTGGTCTAGACAGCAAGCACCTGTGTAATAATCTCAGGATTTTACTTAAAGGCAAGAGATCATTGGTTAAAGCTTTCTCTCCTACCACATGCATCTGGTCATCTTCTCCTGTCAGATTCACATTATGTGGTGTACCATATAGAATTTTAAATGTTTCTGGATTTTTCAGTACAACCTGGCAGACTCCTTCCAATGTATCAAATCAGTGGTTGCAAAAGGAACTTTTACATATACAGGGTTTTGGTGTGCCCAAATTCTACCTGCAATTGGACTAAATGCATCACTTCCTCCAGTCTTACCATCAGTACTGTCCTGGTCCCGATTATCAGTGTCCTGATTCTTTCTCACAGAAACCAACAACCGTACACCCTCTCCCTCACTATCCACTTTCAGATACCTTTTCCCTAGACTACAAGCAGAACAGCAACAAGATAATTTCTTTTTCTCTTCCATCATCCTTAACACATTTGAATCAGACACCAATAACCTGCATTTCTTTCTTGTTTCGTGACCATTTCTCAATGAGAAAAATAAATCCACACATGGGATTTCAGCCCATTTATCCAACCTTCTGCAAAACAACAGTTGCAGCATGTTATTATAATTTAATGTTCCCATTTCTGGCCACTTTTCCAATTTATATTTTGGCCATCACTGAGTACAATATTCCTTTAACTTCCACTTTGTAAGAGGTTCTCCACCAAACTTATCCCAATGATTCAAAATACCTCCTAATGGAAAACAAGGAGAAGGTTTAACCAATTGCCCCATTCGATACTATTACCCAAAAAAGAATGGTTTTTTAACCATGACTTCATACACTCTACTTGTCACTGTAAAGCATGTATGAGTTTTCCAAAATTCTACTACACAACACCAATTCCACAATATTATATCAAGCCCTCTTTTTACTTCACACAGTCTCTTTTCATATGTTGCATCTCTGAGTCTCTTACCCTCTCCTGGATGGGGAGATACTCACAGAGTTCCTGACCAAAAGGGTAATGGGCGCTGGAGTTATATAGTGCTACAAGTTACATAGTTCTTTTCTTCATTAGGAGTCTATCTTCTATTGGTTAATGAATCTCTTGCTTTTCATGCTAATTAGTCCAAATGCTCAGTCTTTTTTTTCTTTTGGGTCGGTGGGTTTCTCGCAATCTGCCCCTGCCGGAATTACCCTTTACCCAGTCAGAGCTGATTTCAGCGCGGCTGCTGAGTTGACTTTATTAGTTTATTTCTTATCTTGGGAGCTCTGCCAAACATGGGCCTTGTGGCCCATAAATTCTGCATTCTTTGTGTCCATTATCAGTGTGACATCCTCCTTCCTAAGCTTTGTTAACCTCCCCTTAGGTCTGAGATCATCAAAACTTGTCCAGCCATAAATTTTAACACGGCAGTATCAGTGACAAGTAATTTATCTTTCTAATACCTGAACATCACTGAGAGCTTGTTAGTCGCTCTCTGTTTCACGGAGTAAGTCTCCTTTCTTCTTGATTAGGAATGCCTTTAAACTGGAAGAGGGCAGGTTTAGATCATGTACTAGGAAGAAATTCGTTACTGTGGGGGTGGTGAGGCTCTGGCACAGGTTGCCCAGAGAAGCTGTGGGTGCCCCATCCCTGGAAATGTTCAAGGCCAGGCTGGATGGGGCTTTGTGCAACCTGGTCTAGGGGAAGATGTCCCTGCCCATGGCAGGGGGATTGGATCTAGATGCTTTTTAAGGCCCCTTCCAACCCAAACCATTCTATGATTCTATGCTGATCTAAGTTACACTGCAAACACCGTGCGCAGACAACCCGGGGTTCATAAACTTTGGGATTTTCCTTCGTGTAAAACCAGAGTGATCTTCACTAAAGAATTGCCAGTGCTTTCTAACCGAGCTGAGCACTCCCACTAACGGCTGTGCCGGGCTGGGAGCCCCGAGCCCCCTCCCCGCCTGGGCTGGGGGGCCCCGCGCCGCCCCTCACGGTCCCGGCCGATCGCGGCGGGCGCTGGGGCGGGCGCGGCCGTTACCGGCTCCCGGCCGCTCCCCCGGAAGCGGCGCCATTTCCGCCGGCGGTTGCCGGGGGGACGCCGTTACCGGCGCGGCAGCGCTGTCTTGAGGGCCGGCCCGGGTCGGCTCCCAGCGCTCCGCCGCGATGTTCATCTACCTGTGCAAGAAGGTGCAGCTGGGGACAAGCGGGACAGCGGAGGGCGGGCTGCTCTCGGGCAGGGGGAGCTGCCCTGGGGAGTCCCGGGGATCGGGAGCGCGGAACCCGCGGGAGCTGTGGGGACCCTCGGGGTCCCCCCGCCGCCTGCGGCCGCTGCGAGGCGGCTGGACATGGTGCGGCAGTCCCAGAGCGCTGCCCTGCTATGTCCCGCCAGTCCCCTCGGCCTGGCTTGGGGGTTCTTTGGTCTCCCGCTGCTCCAGCAGCTCCGCAGTTTTTCCCCCGGTAGGCTTTGGACGCGGATTTTCCGCTGGAGACCGAAGCCCTGTGCACTGTGTGACTACGGTCACCTGTTTTTGTTGCGGAGCACACTTTAGAAGGTGTTCTCTTATTATTATTTACTTCATGTGTTCAATTGTTCGAGTGTGGCACAGTTTCCTTAGTGCTTGTAATTCTGTCCTCTTTTTCTTGCATGTACAGATCTGTTAATAGAAATAAAAAGGTGTCTTTGGGGTGCTCAAATAGACTATGTAAAATAAAACGTGGTTTTTGCAACTATCTAGAGATACAAAGTACTTCTTTTTCAGATTGCAATTCCAGGTAATGTTCGATTAAAATGTATTTCCTGGAATAAGAATCAAGGTTTCATAGCCTGTGGTGGAGAGGATGGATTACTGAAAGTTCTAAAATTAGAAACACAAACAGGTAAATGGAGGGGGGGGGGCGTTGTTTTATTGTTTAATTTTTATTTTAAGAACAAACCCCCCCACACTTAAGAAAGCATAACTTTTTCCCTGAGTTACTTGATAATACTGCATATGTTTTAAATCTGTACTTAGCTAGTTACGTATTTCCACTAACATAAAATTTTTTCATCACTATCTTTTGAATAAAGTTTTCCTCCAGGTGGTCTTACTTGGTCACAAGTAATTTGTCTACCTCTTATATCTGCTGAAGTTTTCTTCAGTGCTGCTTCTTTTTTTTTTTTTCAGGGTGTATCATTCATTCTTTTTGTGTAGGCTTTCTCTTTATTTTGGAACTTATTGTGTTATTTCTTGATTTTGTTTGAACATTTTCTACCATCTTAATTATTTTTGGGAAAAAGCTATGTATTTTCTTTTAAAGAAATAGTTCCAAGAAAAGTAAAATCCAGTTTCAAAATTTTTTAAACTTTTTTTCTGAATTTGACATTAAAAAAGTTTTATATATTGTTTTAACACAAAATGTGATAGCCATAGCTGTTGTTGTGAGGTTTGGGGCTTTTTTTCCTGAAAAACTGCTAGACCATAAGGCATATATCAGTTTGGATGGCAGATGTGAACAGCGAACATGTGGAACTGAGGGCTGGGAATTCCATCCTGCCATTACTATGTACTTATTTTTAAGTGGTTCGATTTATCTATGTAAGTAGTGATTAGAGCTGCAATATTCATAGAAACATGGTAATATATTTGCTTTGTTAGGTTTATTTTCATAGTGAATTTTGTTGTTTTTGTAGATGAAGCAAAGATAAAGGGACTGGCAGCTCCTAACAACATTTCTGTTACTCAAACTCTTGAAGGCCATAGTGGTAAGTGTATTTGGGCATTTAGTCTACTTTTGGTTAGAATAAAAAAAATACAGGATTTTGTGAAGCTGATAGAGTAATTCTGGTATAACTTTTTATTGTAAGTCTGAAATAAAGGTTATGAGTATTCAGCATGGGTATGTAACAGCTTGGCTGTATATTTTTACCGTGTTATCTTGGATAAGGCTTTTTGGTTTTTTTTTTCGTGTCTGTAAGATTTGCTACATGAAAGCTTACAGTAGCTTTCGATTTTCTTCTGAGGAAATGAAAATGAGTTCAGTAAACCTGATTTCTGTGTTAAACATATCGTAATTTTTCCCTTTATTGACAAATTACAGGATGTGTATATGCATAGACTGCAGTGTAGTGTACAGACAAAGTTTAGAGAGGTTAGAAAGCAAGCTGGAGAAGGATAATGTGTGAAGGTAAAAACTGAATGCAGCAAAGTTAGGGAGGACTTAAATTCTCACGTGGGAAATGTTGAATGGCTGTCACCCATGGACAATGGGATATGAAGAGGATGCTAAAATCCTTGCATTATTTGAAGAAGTGGACTTTTTAATGAGGACTTGCAGTTGAAATCTGCCAAGAGTCAGGTTATTTTAAGGATTTGATGTTGTGTTTTTTATTAACTTATTTAAATAATGCCAATAAAAACGTTTTTATCACTTTCTAGGTTTTGTGCAGGTTGTGACATGGAATGAACAGTATCAAAAATTGACTACCAGTGATCAAAATGGCCTCATTATTGTGTGGATGCTGTACAGAGGTATTCTGAAGAATAAACTTGAGATAGGATAATGTTCTGTGTTGTGAAAAGTATTTTTTTTTCCCCCCCACCTGCAGTTTTTACAATTCTTTTCAGGAGTTTTTATTTTGCAGCTTGTATAGCTCAAAATAGTTGTAAAACGATTTTCAAGTTTTATTGTAATGCTTGTCTGTATTGTTTATAGTGTAGTCACATGTGACAAGGCATTGGTCCTGCAGAACTACTGTAGAAGAAGATACCAGTACTTAGCCATGTGCTTGATAAACTGCTCTAATTTTTCTATCTCTGTTGCTTTATTCCCTTGGAACACTATATGAAAAATACATTGAGCACAAACATATTGGTAGAATACAAGAACTTACCAGCCCTGCTTAAAGCATCAATTAAATATTCTCATAAAAACCATCTTTAGAAATGTTTAAGATAGTGAACCAATATGATTAACCACTGCATGACTGTAATTATCTTTTATTACTCTTGACCCTTTCACACACGCATACACTACTGTGGTTCACTGGAATTCATTTGAAAGCCAGCAAACCTCACAGTCAAGGTAACCACTTTCCAACACGTGGGAGAAAAAAAAATAAAGGGCTTTTCTATTCGTTTGGGAATTTTAGTTTAATGAAAAATGGAAACAAATAAAATCTTAGCTCTGCTTCTCATTTCAGGAGTAAAGAATAAAACTCAGTCTTTCTGGCTGATTTGTGGTGGCTGCTGTCAAATAAATAATCTCTTAGTTTTGGAAAATAATCAGTGAATTTCTTACTACCTATTTGTAGGAAAGCCAGTTGTTCACTCTGTTTATGTTTCCTATTGTATTGTCAGTTCTGAAATTACTTAAGCACAGAACTCTTTCTGTAGGGCCCCTCTTGGACTTTGGCTCCCCTTTCTGAGTCCTCATTCGTCACCTTTTGCCTTGGAGAGGAGCAGCTCCCATGTGAACACTGGGTTTCACAGTAACTCTGTAACTCTGTGTCTTCTGGGGACGCTGTGCTGTAGTCTTGCTAGGCTTTTACTGAAAGGGCAATTCAGTGATTAGCATGTCCCTTGAGTCCTCTGGAGATTTATCAAATCACAAGTGTAAGTCAGTTTTTCTTTCACTACGAATAGGTTCTTGGTATGAAGAGATGATTAACAACAGAAATAAATCCGTGGTTCGAAGTATGAGCTGGAATGCTGATGGACAGAAGATTTGTATTGTATATGAAGATGGAGCTGTGATTGTTGGATCAGTGGATGGTAAAATTTTAAGCCCTACTAATTGTGCTAGTACACAAATTTGTAGTGTTATGTACACAGTGGCCCTGTTTCTCTAGGTAAATACAATTAACAGTTACTTACTAATTGTTGCTTTGACCTTAGCTGTTTTAGTTTTTACACTGGTAACTTGCATCCTGTTTTAAATTTTGTGGTGTATTTTTTAAGTGCAGTCAATGTTTTGTTCCAGGCAATCGCATTTGGGGAAAAGACTTGAAAGGTACCCACCTGTGCCACGTGGCCTGGTCCTCTGACAGCAAAATTTTACTCTTTGGAATGGCAAATGGAGAGATTCACATTTATGACAATCAGGGAAATTTTATTGTAAGTTCATTGTGGTATAATTAAGGACTATAACTTCAACAGGCATAAAAGCTCACTTCCTCTTAATTTATTTCACGTTTGTTTAGTTGGTGGACTTCAGTACTGAGAACTGGATAACCTCCTGCACAGAGCTTTTATTCAAGAATTCTGCAGCTTTTTATAATAATTTCTTTTTTGGTAGCTAAATGGATATCATGTCAACTAATGCTTTTTTGCCTTGCAATAATTACTGAAAATGTAAAAGTAGGAATGGTCATACTGGTGAAATTAAATGAAACTCTTTAGGACATCTGAAAATACTTACTTTCAAAGATGTTTGTGAAGATAGGTCAGATTTAATATTTTTAAGCTGTTGTTTTTTTCCTCTTTTCATTATTTGGAGGAACTAATGCTGGCTTAAAGGATATTGACTTCTTACAGCCTCTGCTTCTTAAAGTATTAGCATACTTTTAGGAAAAAGCAGTGGTTTATTTTCCTATTGCTCCTGTTATTCTTTAGAGAAACCTGGTAGTGAGTGGAAAAATAAAAGGAAACAGCCATAGTATATTGTTGAAGTTCTACAACCTAGATTTATTTATTTATTTTTATCTACTTACTTGGAGTATTGGAATATGACTATAACAAAATGCTACATAAAACACTGACTTTAAAACCAGTGTATTTGGGACCATGTTTTTAACTTTTAAATGTTTAATATGGTGAATTTTCTTCTCCTTTCCATCACCTTCTTAAGAAAGTATCTGCTACTCTTCCCCTTTTCCTTTCTTTACCCTCCTACTGTATCTTTCTTTCTTCCCACTGTGTGAGTCATGGTATTTCCAACTGCTACAAATTACTGAAATTCTTTAAATAACTTGCTGTCAATTCCCCCACCATATCAACAATATGTATGGTTGTGCTCTCTTTCTCTCTCCCATAACGTACCTTTGAATTGATCCAGGAATACTCTTACCTTTCAGAAAAACCCTTACTTGTGTTCCTAGGTATTCAGGGCTAATTATTGCAAAAGTTAACTTATTTTGATTGATGTTCTAATTTGGACACTAGTTTTTTCCAGTTGTTTTTATATGTTATTCAGCAGACTTTAGTCAAGAAAAAGCAGACAAAAAATTTCTTTTTTTTTTTTTTAAATATTGTGCTCAGGAATAGTTTGAAATAATTTTTATTTTCTGCAATGTTCCAGGGGGTTTCTTGTGTCTATGCACATGTGTGTGTGTGCACTGGGCTTTTTATGTTGGTTTTCTTTGTTTTTAAGTTACTTTTCAAAGAATGAAAATGCCAACATTAGGGTACTCCTTTGTAGTTAAAAATATGTGTTTTCATATGTCTGATCTGGCTTTGATTATAAAAGGAAGTTTTTCAAACCCATAAAATTCTGAGAACTTTCTTGGGACAGGAGAACAATTTTGCTTAGACATCTTGTCTTTTGCAAGTGTCAGTAGAGATATAAATGATTCTTTCAATAACATGTTGTATATTACTTTAATTAACTGTTCTTGTAGGTGAAGATGAAGCTGAGTTGTTTGGTGAACTCAACTGGAGCATTCAGTATTGCTGGGATACACTGGTACCACGGTACCCAAGGCTACATTGAACCCAACTGTCCTTGCCTTGCTGTCTGTTATGACAACGGGAGATGCCAGATAATGAGAGATGAGAATGACTACAGTAAGTACAAAATGTGGGGTGTGAGTTACTGAGCTCCTCTTGACCCAAAATGTCTACTTGTGTTGATATTCTTAATGTTTATTCCTTAAAAACTAGATCCTGTTTTGATTGACGCTGGTATCAATGTAGTGTGTATTCAGTGGAACCCCAATGGAAGTATCCTGGCAGTGGCAGGCTCCCTCAAAGCAGCCTCTCAAGATAAAGATGTCAATGTTGTGCAGTTCTACACTCCCTTTGGTGAGGTAAAAATATTTGATATTTAGTGTAAATGTTTATTTGTTTGTTTTTTAAATTTTATTATGTTTTGCTACAGGGTCATTACTGGTGGAATTTTAATGCCAAATGTAGGTGTTTAGTGTGTTTAACGTGCTCTGAGGTATCCATCTAGGATATCCACATGAGTCTGGAAAGGTGACACAGGACCACATACCCTTTTAGAACAGCAGGATAGTGGCCAGCACAAAAATCCAAGTGCATCTCAAAACACTAATGACAGGATAAGTGTGGTGTCTAGCTTTGAGCACTAGATCCTTGAGATGAGACTATAGAGGATAAGCAGTTTGGAGGATAGACAGCAGTCAAGATGTCAGCATCCGTGTATCAAATTCAGAAGTACTTGTCTTTCTACACTGGCTGCGTAAGAGACTTGGACATCTCTAGATTAGAAGCTGAAAATACAACAGCGAATGCTCCCCTCTTTTATATGTAATCAGTGAAACTGGCAAAAAGGCATCCTGTATCAGTAAAAGCAATGGCTTGGAAACCTCAGAAAAGCTAAATTGTTTCTAAACCTCTTCATTTGGCTGTTTGGGCTATTGTTTTGTAACTGTTTTTGTCCATCCTGTCTTTTTTATAGTATGTTAAATGTTTGATAGTTGAGAGACAGCTGGTCAATATATTTTTATTGTGCTATTTTTGCCTTTCCAGGTAATATCCCTTCCCTCTTAGTAATATATCTGAAAATCAGTAAATTAGTGTAATGTGTCGGAGTGTGATGAAGTTTGTCCCTTGTACAGAGGAAGTACCAGCCAGCTCTGAGCTGAGCTGTGAAAGGGGTTAAGATCCAACATCATCTGTAGGGATTTCCTTAGTTGAAAGTATTTAATGGAACCAAAGGTTTTGGCAATTATGTTACATCTCTGGTTGCTAATGTCCTTCGGATTAACTGAAACTGGTGTTCCAGATTTTATATTTAGTGTTCAGAAGTAAATTCTTCAGGTTTTAGAATTATTTTGTTCTAGTTCTGATACTCAGATATGGACTTAAATTTGTGGAAGATAGTATTTTCTGTGAATAATGTGTGAACAGTATTTTGACTTGGTATTTGCATCTGGTCAAAGGCACGAAATAGGTACTGAACTGTGTAAGTTCATTAGTAGCAGTTTCCTTAGGCACAAAGTTATGCCCTTAAAAGAAAAGTTAGATCTGAACTTAAGTATCAGTGTTGTACTCAATAAAATGTATTTTTTAAAGCCCAAGATTATTCAAAAACGTACAGTAAATAGTAGATAAGTGTATGTTTTATTACATACATCTATATAATTTGCAACTAAAAAGGTTCCCACAAACAAGCGTTCTGTGGGACTAAGGTTATAGCTTTTGGAAGCTTTTTTTTTTTCTAATTGTTTCCTTCATTCAATTTAAAATTCTTCAGCAAAATAAAGGTATTTGAAAAAAGATGGAAAGTGTACCTACTGCCTTTCTTAGATTCTTTTGGAAAGGGGATAGAGAAGAGGAAAATGTCCATTGTCTCACTGAAAATTGTGCACATATGCAGCTAATTCATTGCATGCTTTTGACATAGATTAGGGATATGTTTTTATTTGTTTAGGTTATCAGCTGTAGTTAATGATGTTGTACGTGAACTGACTAATGCACTTCCAGCATCAGTGAAACTTGTGTCAGGATTGGTACTGTTGCTGTGTTTTAGTTGTGACTAAAGGTGATTCAAATTACCAGCCAAAGGAAATAATGTTTAAACTGTCATTCTCCATCTACTGTTTCTTTCTGTAAGATTGAACTATCACTGAGTCTTGTTTTTAATTTCTCTTAGGAGAAATAAAACACAAAAGGAAAAACAACAAACCAAACCTGAGGTGAAAGAACACATTATGGTGTACATCTTAAATATCCTTCTCTTTGCAGAGATATTGCAATTTGAGAATTGTTATGGGGTACTGTAAAGAATATGTGTGGGGTTTTTTTCATCAACCAGCAAAACTGTGTTGTTTATGTATTTTAGAGTGGCTTTCCTGTGATAAATTCAGAATCTTTTTCTTTCTTTGTTCTAACCAAGCACTTACGTACACTGAAAGTTCCTGGCAAACAGATATCCTCCTTGTCCTGGGAGGGAGGAGGACTGAAAATTGCACTGGCTGTTGATTATTACATATATTTTGCAAACATTCGCCCACATTACAAGGTATGTAGTAATGTGAAACTTAATTGTATGAATACGTTTCCTGTTATTTATTCTCTTTCTGTTCATGTTGAAAAAGTAGCTTGCTGTAATGTACATACATGCAAATATATGTGTGTGTGTGTGTATGTATATATATATGAAATTAGTATTAGCTTAATTTACGATTACAGCTTGATCAACACTACTGACTTGAAGTTTTAGTGGAATGTGAGGGTCTGTCTTGGTGATACAGTGACTTAGCTATTGCCTTTACAATGCATTTGGAGTTTAATTTTCACAATAAGGAAATGTATGCATTGTTAAATTGGGCATGATTCTAAATTTGGTAGGAATTGAGGATGTCATTAGGTAAGGCTCCTGTGTTTTCACTGCTGTTTGGTTAACTAGGTTGGGCTAAGTGATATGATGGGAATTGTTTGAGCCTGACTTTTACTGTCTCTTTTTTGGTGGTGAATTACTTATTTGAGCCAGGAAGCTTGTGTAGAAACCTGAACAATAGGAATGAAGGCAACCTGATAGATGTATTTCCTACTTACATTTCAATTCCCAATATACTCCTTACAAGTATGTATTCAGCTAATTCTAAATAATGTTTTATCTTATCTACCATCTGAGTTTTTTCATTTGGTGGTTTTTTTTTAAGGAGTTAGGACTATTTCACTTAAATTTACAGTTTAACAAATAATAGCAATTACTGTCCAGTATACAGTATTGTATATTTTTTTTTTCCCAGCACAAGATATGTTCTTTAATCATCAGTGTGTATCCACTGTAATTAAAAAGAGAGACAGCAATGTGAGGAACATCCTGCAGCTATGCTGAAATGTATTCTTCCACTTGGTTGTGGAAAATTATTGGTCAGGGAGTTGAAACACAAATTTGCTAGGGAGCAATTTGAAATAGTTTGTTGTAAATCTTCTGGAAAAGACTTTGGAAATCTGGGCTGGAAATTAGTCTTTCTAATTTCTAATTCTAATGCTACCTAATGTTTATTCTGGGGAATGTGTAACAGCTGGAACACAGGCCTGTTGCTTTTTCTTGATTTCATCAGTATCTAGGAGACCACGAGTCTTTCAAGATCTGGTACAGTTTGCAAATTAATAATATTTTGAAAACATAGTTTTAGAAACTGGATGTGTAAGCCCTTCTTCCCTCCCCACCCCATTTTGCATACTTGTAATGGAAAAAGATATGTTCAAATTAAATTATTTCTGCAGCAGATAAACTTTTAATATGTTGGTAGTGTACTCTATTTCAATGTTAAATATTTTTATGGTGAATGATACATGTTTTCCTTCAATAAATAATACACATTATTTCTGCTGTGTTCTCATTATATCAGTAACTCATTTTAGGAACTAGATATTCTAAAAGTGACAGTTATTAAATGGGAGTGATTCAAAGCTGTAATTATCTTAGGCTGGATTGAATTAATGACCTGGAGATGAAGAATTAATATCACATTACCAATGTACTGAATAATCAGTTTTCCTCTATTTTTCCATAAAGTATAATAAGAGAAAGAGGTTTTTAAATTAACATGACAGTAAAAACTGAATTGAGCTCATGTTTTTTTTGAACTATTCAAAGTTTGCATGGAGTTGAAATACTAATTAAGAGTCTGTAGATCTATTCTAGAAGTTCTTATGTTTATGCTGTAGTTTATCATCTTGGTTTCATTTCCTGAGAAGTGTGGGGAAACTCTCTTGCCAGCACTAATAAGCTTTCTCTTCTCTCTCTCTAGTAGATGCTGATGCAGAGAATTCTATTAGTTTTTCTACAATTGCATCCTCATCTTTAAGTGGTTTGCTTTATGTCTCATTTATTTGACAGCTTCACCTCCTTTCTGAGATATTTTCTGATTCTGTTGTATTAGAAAAGATTTTCATTATTAAATTCTGTACTTTAAATCAGTCAAATGCAACAAAGTACATCCTCATATTCTGTTTCTTTTGCCTTTTTGCCCTTTCTTGTAGTTGTTAGAGGAATAATTATATTCTTCTGGGAGGAAGGGAGGGATTTTCTCATGGTACTGATTTGGAAGAGGTGATGTGAGTTACTACAGTACTCCTGTATAATTGCTCAGTTTGTCTGCTTCTGGAATTGCACTGTTTAAGGTATTTATTATATTTCCTTTGGGAAATGAACTTTGGGTTTCCAAATCAGTAGTCACAAAGCAAGCATTTTCATGGCAAAAACCATCATCACAGTGGGTATTTCTGAATACCTGCTGAACAAGGAAGAAACAAGGCAAAGTGAGATCTTGTCACATTTTGAGGTTGATCCTCCAATTCTGAGGTTACTTTGCATGATAGAAAGGCTTCTTTTGCCAGTTTAATATTATGCCAATATCTTATTGCCTGAGCTGTGTTCTCATACTTTTAACAAATCAGTTTGTCACTTGACAGGTAAAAAATATTGAATACTGATTGTGTATGAAATAAACTCTTTTCTTTCATGGCTGTGAACAATTCGTTATTGAAGGCTTGTAATTTCTGATTGGTTTTGTCAACATTGTCTTTCTTGGCAGTGGGGTTACTGCTCCAATACTGTTGTTTATGCCTATACCCGACCGGATCGCCCGGAATGCTGTGTAGTCTTCTGGGACACAAAAAACAATGAGAAATATGTGAAATATGTCAAGAGCCTTATTTCCATAACAACTTATGGGGACTTCTGTGTTTTAGCAACCAAAGCAGATGAAAATCAGCCTCAGGTAATATCTATCTTCTAATTTTCACTTGAAATGCCCTGTTCCACATGTCAGTTTTTTACAGCCAGGATAAAATGAAATGTAAAAGTCTGAATCTGTCTTAGAGTTGTGTCAGTTGTCATTTGACAGAATGGCACTTGAATGGGCTCAGTGTTTAAAAACAAAGAATCCCCACAAATAACAAAGTAGCTGATAAACTGCATCTACAAATCAACTCCTTGTAGCCTTTAGTAACCTGATAAAAGCTGCAGCCTTCCATATTAATGTTTCTTAGAAATATTTGGAACAGTTCTCCAGAGACAAGCTAAAAGCACCAGAATGGTAATGAATATTTCATCAGTCAGAAATGGAAAAAAAGGAGCAATTTCTTAGGTGATATAAATTACATATTACTGCAAACTGCTTTGTTTATTAATTTATTTTATATGTAATCACAAATGATAAATGTGTCCTTTGGTTAATGTATGGTCGGTTAGTGTGATACTGTTACACAATTTTTCTAGCTCAATCACTTCAGAATTTTTTTCTGTATCACTTGTGTATTGCTTACAAAGGAGGAGCATGAGACAGAGTCATTTGGTGCCATGGTAAAAAACCCCAAACATGCTTTAGTGCTGCTTTGCTTCATTGTGCAATAAATAGTATACTGTCATATGGACTGAAAACATAGGATATGTGGCCATAACCATTTGGTGAAGTTGAGTGCAATAAAATAATTTTTTTTCTGGATTGTAATTTTAAAGGAGGAAACACACTAAATCTCTCCATTGTTTAACTTTATTGAGCATAAATAAGAGATTTAATTTTAGCACCTGAAAATTACAGATAGTAAGGACCTTTCATTTGTTTTGAAATGGCTCCAGTGTAGTTATTAACACTGTGAGTTGCCAGGTTTTAGGAAATGAAGTGCATAGGCTTATGGATAGCAGTTCATTAGAGTTGTTTTCTGAAAAACTGATTTGGTTTACAAGATATTTTGGTCATTAGAATTGTGATTTCAAATTGGCAGAATGTACAGGCATAGTTAAAAAAAGGACTTAATTTCAGCAGGACCTGTTTAAAGATATTGCAAGTAGATGTGTCAGTAAGTTAAGAAGGACTTCATGTTGATATCCATAACAAGGCTGGGTAAATCAGAGAGTGGAAACTCCCTGCCCTGGCACCACCCTGTGTGGGTCATACAGCCTGTCTTGGATACTGTTACCCCATCATCCCTTGACAGGCTCTGATCTACTGACTTGGAGTCTCAGAAATTACTAGAAAGGGCATAAAAGAGAAATTTATTGTAGAGTTAATGTGGGAGTAATTTACCAGAGAATAATTAATGTAAACATGATGGAAATACAAAAACAAGAGAGTTAAAGAAGCCATGTGTGTTTTCCTACAAAGGCAGAGGCACGACATATTTTTTTTTTTTTGGATAATAGAAATTTGAGAATGCTGGTGGAAAGTTTAACTCATGAACAAAGAAATAAAAATACTATTTTTGTGAGGTATTTATTGGTGGCCAAACCAGAAAAAAAAATTATTTAATGAAAAGAAATACATGTTCAGCTCTTTTTCTTTGAAAGAATGAAGTTCATACAGTAGATGAAAAGCTGAATTCAGCTGCCCTCGTGTGAGGAATAAGCTGTCAATCTATCAGTTTAAAAGGGTAGCTGTACAGTTGCTATAATCTGCTACCACAATTACATGGATTGTTCAGGAGGTGAAAGAGCCATGAAAAAATAATTATCTTTCATTTCCTGGAGAGTCAGGAAATTGGGCACTTCATGTTTTTAGCCCTGTATATTATGTTTATTTTATTTTAAGTTTAAAGACTTGACAGTAAAAGTTGCTCCTTAATTTCCACACTACTCATTCAAGTCATTTCCCTATGCAATAATTATTAAGCTATTTAATCCTCCATTTAGATATGAAGAAATAAATACATAAGCTACAACAATGAAGTATTGGTGTCTAATGAATTGTTATGTGTTTATATCTTCCTGAATTTAACAGCCCAATCTCTGAGGTACCTGTGCTATCAAAGCCTTCCCCAGTGGGATTACAATAAGGGCAAAACTAAAAAAAACTCACCAGTTCTGTAGTACCTGTAGTACTTCTGTAGTACTGCAGGGCAGAGGGGAGAGCCTTATTGACAATTCTCCCCACACTGTTGGAGGTTCAAGGAGATGGAGATCTGCAAAGCATAGAACAAAGATCCTAACTGCTGAGAGTTCATTAGATTATCTTTTGCATGAGCAGCTGATGAGAGTTAAGTCACTGAGTCAGTGGTGTGTCATGCTTGTAAATACTCACAGTGCAGTGGGTGCCTCACACAGCAGCAGGGGAGACGCTGCCTGTCTTGCCCATGTGTTGTCTGTGGACGTGCTGGTGGTACCTCCTACCTGTTGGATTTTTTCTGGCAGATTTGCTTCCATGCATAAAACAGCTGGTTACTTGCGTGTTTTGTGCTTGTTCTTCATTTATAGTGCTAACTGGCAAATATCTCATTACTCTCATGCTTATGCTGCTTGATATTTGCTGCAGTCACAGTCTCTGTTTTCTGTTGCTGATGAGCATTAGAATGTGTGATGTGGGTTATGAAATGCACTTTCACAGAAAACCTTGTACAGCTTACTAATTTACAAAAGTGTGGTAGTAATTTTTTTCTACCTTGCTTTTATTTCCATACAGTATGTGCTGGTTCTCTGCAATTCTATTGGCACACCCTTGGACCCAAAATATATTGATATTGGTAAGCAACTTGGTATAGTCTTACTTTGTAATTTATATTGGAATTGATCTGTTAATAAAGATAATGGCTTATAAAACCAGTCATATTCCTTGTCAAACTGGCTACACTTAAACTGATTCTTCCAGTTAATGCAAACTATGGATAATAGAATTCTTAAAAATTGCTACTTTTCTTATTTATTTTTTTTAATTGATGTTTTTTGGCAATTCAGATTTTCCTTCACAACAGTTGTAATTCAACTTCTTTTTAAGGAAATGTACTTTGAAAAGGGTCCAGTTGTACCAGAGGAAGTGAAATAATTTTATTTGGACTTTCATTTAAAAATAACTTGTTGCTGCTTCCCAAATATCTTAAACATCAATTTCTTGTGTTTCAGTGTTGATAATATCTTTTCCTTATCTTCCTTACGATTGTTTTATCTAGGTAGTTTCAGATTATAAATTAAAATTCATTTAAAAAAAATCAGTGCATTGTAACAGAAGTATGAAAACACCCCCAAATCCTAAACAGTGCTGAATTCCAGGCTTTCCCTACTGCTTGTTGGTGCAGGTGTGTTACAGAACATTGCCGAGTAATTGCAAACGTTTTCTGTGAGTTTTGCTTGAGAATAATGATCATTGATTATTTTCCCTTTAAACAGATGAGGGAATTGTAGACAAACCAACAAATTAATCATTTTTTTGATTAATGAATCCACTTTTATTTGTTCTGGTTTTTGCTTTATTTTTGGTTTGTTACCCAAATAGATCTGAATTTGGATTCAGAGGAGACAGCGTGAACCCAGTTTGCAGTTTTCTTCTTGAAGCCTCTTCTGTTTTCTCCTGTTTTGCTGAAAGGCTAAATAATTTACTTAAATTTATAAAAATATTTATTTGCTTTTGAATGAGAGAGAAGACTGTTGTGACAAGAAACCTCATGAAATTTTTTTGATGTAATTGCCTTCTAGAGCCATTGTTTTATCCTCTCTTCAAAAAGAAACTCTTCTGGCTAAATTAGTCTCAGTAGAGAAGTTAGTTCCAAGCCATAATACTTGGTGTTAAAAATAAACAACAAACAGCCATTCTGTATGATAAAGTTGATGGGTAAAGTGTCTAGCAAAGTTTTGGTAAGATAGAAATGATGAGGAAAGTAAGGTGAAGAACTATTAAACAAGGAAGTAACAACAATTCACAGAAGAATATAGGTAGGAAAAAAATCAACCAAAGACTAGAAATAATTGAGATCTTAGAGATGATTATTTTCCTCAACCAGTGCTTCTCAACAGTTTTATTCTTTATTATATATTAACTAAGTTTGCAAGTATCATTTTCTAATGCTCAGTTTTTCAGTGACAGCAGGAGGAAGTCAGCTGTGAGTCATACATATTTTGTGAAATTCGTGTCCTATAGTGTAGATTATAAATAAAATGAAGAGTATGCTCTGATGAATGAGTTTGACTACTTTGTCCTATGGAAAATGTATGAAATATTTTGTTAGTTTTAGTCTTGTGATTTCTGTTTGTGTCCCTTTGATGTCCTCTTGCCGCCTTTTGGAATATGGGGGCCATACCAGAATCTTAAGGAAGACCGTGTCCAGGAAGTTCAATATCAAAAGTTTTACCAAGAATGGAGGAAAAAACAGCAATAAAACAACCAAAAAATGACCCCCCTCCCCCAAAAAAACCCCTAAACCCAAACCAGAATCCCAACAATGTAAGCACTGAAGTAAGATGCTGTGGTGGGTGATGGTGGTGTGAGTTGGGTGCCTGTTTTGTCCCCTCTGTCCTGTCTCTGCTCCTGATCAGATGTCTACACTGTATGTGCCCAGTAGCTTCCTGTTCTTACTGGGCAGGTGGGATTGGGTGGGAGGAAGGTTCAGGGATTTAGAGGGAGTAGTTCTTCCAATTTCTGCAGTCTAAAATAAATTGAGTGAATCATTCACGAAGGGGGTCTTTTTGCTCTCCGTTGGGTACAAAGAAGCCCAGGGCAGCCAGCTGATCTCTGTCAGAGATGTCTAAAATTAGGTGAGATGAATCCCACTCACTGTTAAAATTAGCTTTGCATATACACCTCTAACTCTGCATTTAAACTCTTTGCATTTTTCTAGTGTTCTGTTTATGTGAACTTTCAGAATCTATCTGTGAGAGTTTTATTTACATTATAAACAAAGGGGTTTTTTTTATGATTCTGTCAGTATGACCCATCTCCTACAGCTGCCTGTACAGAAGAAAAGAATCCTTTTCAATAACTGGAAACAGTTAAAAACAAAGGCTATTTAACTGAAAAATGCTGTTGTTATTCCAACTGTATTTGAATTGTGCTGAAGAGATTAAATGATTTCTTCCTTTAGCATAATGAAGCTTTCTGCAGTCTGCTGCTGTTCCCTCCAGTACTGGAGAACCAGTTTAGTGCAGGGATTTGCAGTGCTCTTTCCTGAAGTGAGTGCACTTGTGAAAGTGCTGGGCATTATAGCCTTCAGCCTCATAGATGGGCAAATACCTGAGGTTAGGAATATTTACATTTTTGAATCCTGATAAATTTCTGTAGTCTTAGTAGTTAAAACATTACAAGTGAGTCTTTCACTGCTGTATGGTAAGCACAGCCAAAAATTCAACCCTTTTTTAAAAATATATGCATCCTGTAAGACTCCTTTAAAGTTTGCTCTCCAAACTTGCAGAAGGGATTGAAGGTAAAAGTGAAAAGCAAATGCCTATAAATGCAAATCTTTTGGAACACGTTATGCTGGTTTCATCATAGTTATTTTCCTCTTTCTGTAACATTAGAAAATGCAACTTTATAGAACAACTTGAAATATTTACAACATAAGGTCAGTTTATGTGAGAGGTTAACAGCTGTACATAGTCAAGGTCCTATTGTACAGTATATCATGCTGTTTATCACAGTTGGAGCTTCTTGGCAGTAGGAAGTGTAATTGTTCCAGTTTGACAGCATGCTGAACTTAACCAGCTGTCTGGCCTTGCAGAAGTCCATAGAGAGAGAAGACCTTGTAAAACCTTAAGGGCAGAAGACCTTTCTGGAAGTTCTTCTAAGATTCCAGTTGATACATGATTTCTAACAAAATCATTGACCTTTTGTTCTGTTTATAAATGAGGAAAATCAGCATTAAATAATTTATCAGGTGAGAGTCATTATTAATAGCTTAAGGTATAGCAGTTAAAAAGTAAAATTAACTTATCTCTTCCTCAAGATAATTGGAGGAGTGTTACTGACTTATGAAACATGCTATTATCTGTTTGTGAAATTGTTTTTTTTCTGTTCTTTCTACCAATATGGTTTTTCAGGTTATTTTCTTTTAGTAAAATGATATATTGTTACATTAAATTCTGTCCATATAAAGTTAGATGAGTTTTGTTTTGAACTCTTGTTCTTGTTTTGGAGTTCTAAGTGCTGTCTTTCAGAGTGGCTTAAATACACTTAGGTTGTTACTTTATTTGATTTTCATTAATGCTGAGAAAAAAAGATTTCTTATGCTTTAGGGTGTCCTCAGCAGATCACTTGGTATCCGTGTGCTCCTGCCTTTTCTTGAGTGCGTGCCCTTCCCTGCCATGAGTCTAAACTATACTTTTTGACTGGCTGTAGCTACTGCAAGTTGAACACACACAAATTTTGGTTTCTAGCAGATTGCCCCTTGTTGAAACGAGAATCACCTGGAGCTCTAGTGAGCATAAAGGGTTTACTCCTCCTTGAGACTCTGGTGCCTTGCAGGCCTCTTGGGCAAAGCCTCTTGGACTTTGTCCTGGTAGAAGATTGATAGTGGAGAAAAAAGACTGCTCATCTAGGGATGCTAAGTAGCTGCCAAAGTATTTAAATAATGCATCTGAGATTGTGTGTTATGGCACAATTTGTCTGAATTGTCAATTTATAATATTTTATAATACTGTTTCAACAAAGCACTATTAGTCTTCTAATGACAAAGTAATTGTGACATTATGCAATGGTTGATTCACCCTCAGGAGATGTAAATCTTATGTTGTTGGGCTCTAAGCCAGTAGCTCAAGTAAGGCTCAAAAAAAGAAGTGCTTATTTCCTTTATTCTGTTGAATTTTTAATTAAGTCATTACCTTTCTAATGCTTGTCTCTGTTAACGATGGCAAAAAAGGATTACTCAGTCATCATCTCATGAAGGGCCATCACTTCAGCTTTCTTTAGACATTGATGGGTGGTTACACTTTCAGCTGTTCCTCATACTGCTTTTTATTTTGTCCAAAGGCATTTTGCTTCCTGTGCTTCCTGTGCCTTGTGTTTGAGGTCCTTCACAATAGCTCATGTTTGCTAGCCCATAAATTACTCTTTTCTTCATTGTCTAACATTACTGCATTCCATCCTACTCTGGTACAAAAATTAACCAACACAGTGTCTTCTGTGCTTGTTTTACAGGCTCGCAGGCTTTCTGTCAAAGTCTTTTGATGAATAGCTAAATATACACTACAGAAGGTTAAATATCTTGTTATATAATATCTTTTTAATGGAAACACAACAGATGGTATCTGCTAAGAAAAGGTCACTCAGGCTGGATTATATCATCTTCTTACATGTGCTTAGGAGCACTGACATAGTGAAATGTTGAGTTATCTTTCAAGTGTGTGTTAGCACCCAGTGAAATTAATAAAACAGCCTGACCAACATACAGGTGGATTAAAGGCAGAGCTGGAGTCATGCCCAGGTGTTTTGCCTCCCTTCTGGATGCCTTAGCAGTGATGACTGAACTACATGTAAAACAGCACTTGAATTGCTGTTACTTAGTTGATCCTTTTGATGTAAATTATAATGGATTTTGAGTATTTATGTTCTGTAAACCGTGGTTGTTCATGAGTTGTCCCATATGTCCCAACATGTTCAGTTGTCCCTGCTGTTGCCTGACATTTTCTTCCATTTGTGAGCCAACACTTGTAGAGATATTTGAATCAAGCTCTAAAATTAGGTAGATTTATTGATTAGACTAAGTTCATTCCAGTTTCTCAGGAACAGCCTGTAACAGATTTGTATGAAAACAACAGTTTAGTATTGTCTGTCTGTCAGATTGCTTCCTTTGCATCAGATTTAGGTGGGATTACTTGTCTTTCTTGTGTTTGTGTATCCTATCTCATAGACTAAAAAGCGTCTCAGCCTTTTCATGTGGTGAAGTAATATAGTCATGCATTAAGTTTGTTTTCTATCTTCTATTTTTACAAGAAGATTAAACATTGAAGCAGGTGTTTTCTAACAGCTTTGAAGTGAGATGGAGTGTGTGTGGATGAAATGCAGACATTGTAGGTTATTCGAAATTCCTGGATATATAGGAAAGAAAGTTTCTTTCCTTCAGGGAGGAGGCATTATGAAGGAATAGTGAAGAGAAATGAGGTGAGAAGAGAAAGGACAGCCAGAGAGAATTTAAAGGGCAGTTGTTTCACATGTTGTTTTAATAGGGATGGTTTGTTTAGTCCTTTTCAGTATTTGGTCATTGAAAAGTAAAGCACCTGTTCAAATGTTTCCCCCACTTACTTCCAGTGTCTGAAAATTAAGTATTAAGACATTAATACTGAAGTTGGGTATCTGCAAAATCAGCAAGAACTAAACTATTTCAGAAGTTTACATGTTGAGCATGGAAAGCTGCTGTGCACTGGAAATGCTGAGCAGAGGAGTGTCCAAATCTCTTGCCTCCTTCAGACTTGAGGTGCTTGCATTTCTGTCTGCTTAATAGTAAGAGCACAGGTTCTGTGAAGGGCACTGATGCTCAGGTGAGCAGCATCTGCTGGTAAATCAATGCTGCTGTATAAGATGGTATTTCCCTACACTGAAGGAAACTTAGGTAATTAAACCAGCTGCCTGGAAAGGGATTCTAGATCTTCCTCAGCCTGAAGGGATTGAAATGAGCGTATTGTCTTTCCTAGGAAATGACAACTCTCATTCCCTCCTTTGCTGCCCCAGCAGCACCCCAAATGTGGAGTGGCTGGGACATCCTTCCCTCATGTTGAATTTATGCTGTTATGCAGTCAAGAAGGAAAACATTTGAGGAGCAGAGCATAGCCCAGTGTGGAAGGCTCTCAGGTGAGAAGGTGGAATGGAATACTTTCAGTTGGTGGGGACTGACAAGGATCAGCCAGTCCAGGATCGCTCCAGGGCTGACCAAAAGCATGTTGCTGAGGGCATTGTCCAAATGCCTCTTAAACACTGACAGGCGTGGGGCACTGACCACCTTTGTAGGAAGGTGTTCCAAGGTGTGACTACCCACTCTGTAAAGTGTTTCATAGTGTCCAGTCTAGACTTGAATTTTAGTTTCTTTTTCCACAGACTTTTCTGTTTGTATTTTCTTGTTCATTGACTGACCAATATAAAATGCTAAAGCTACTGTAGAAAAAAATGCCGTGTGTCCTACTTTTATGCAATTGTTGAAGCTATACAGGCAATTTTGTAAAAGCATCCGTTCCCACATAGAGGTGCTGCGCTTCCAGATGTGGCTTTGAATGGATCTGATGCTGATGATTGTGTCTGTGTGCTGTGCCCTGTGATTTCACATTTGGCTTAAATCCAGTCATCGCTGAGCCTCCTGTTGCAAAGAAGGGAAGGCCCTGCCCTCCATGCTGGCTGCTCATTCCTGCCTGCTCCAGCATTTGTGATTTTTCTCTTTAATACAACTTAATGTAATCTTTTATTTATTTAATTTTGAGGTCAGTTAGATGAATGAACTGATCCGACTTACTCTGTTGTCCAGCTGCTGCTAGAGCTGATATGAAAGAAGTGGCAGGAAAATGTGTCAGGGGTTGCTGTGTGTGTGCTTTTTGGCAGTAACAGTCAGTTTAGTCTTAGGCATGTTCATAAAATGCCTAATTGATTGTATTCCCCTGGATAAAACATGGATGCTTTTCCATCTTGTTTCTGGATCACAACAGAGCTTATCTGAACAACCTTTTTTCCCAGACTGGGCTATTTCAAGGTGTGTACAAACGAGCAAGTTTAGCCTCTGTGGAAGCTGTAAGTCAAAGGGGGCGTCACCTGGTGAGCGTGAGGAATGCCCATGGCTTCAGGTGTGGGCATGGCAATGTGGTTTAACATTGTCTTGGACCACAAGTACTCAAATGTTGACTAATTCGAGTCCAAACATGAGGCTTAGTACAAAAACGTTGTGATTTGAGCAAACCTTATTCCCTCACAGGTCAGGAGATTCTCATGTTTCATTTTTAAAGGATAAAAGCATTGATTGTTATGGCACATACAGCTAGAGTTAATAAAAGAACAGAGTAAATACATAGAATTTATTAATGTTTTTGGTGAAACAGGAGACTATCAGTTTGGATGTGACTAATTATTGAAATGAATGTGTTTATAAGTACATGAAATACACTGAGTTGCATGTAATGTAAACAACTGTGCTGCTCACATGTTAAGCATCATCACTAAGCCTTCTTACCCAGTATTGACATTTTTACTAAAAAGTATTCTGCAGCCATCGGGTAGCTTATATAATCCTCTTGGTTTCAAAGAAATGAAATCTGTTCAACCAATCTTCCCCCATCTGTCTCTTGTAGCACTGCTCTTCTATGTGGCAGGCTTATAGCTCCCTCCAGAGTTCTGTTCTGTGTTAAAATACAGAGGGGAAAAAAAACCAAAAGAGATTCACTGTAAAAGAATTGTATTTTGTACTCACATCATGTTATCTGCGTGACTCAGTGTTCCACTACCAGGCTGGTTTGCAGAGTTCTTCTGAATTTATCTGGGAGGTTTTTGGTACCATAAAGATTTACTTGGAGAACTTAAAGACAGTGGGTGATTTGCATACTAGGTTTCTTCATTTTTCTAGGCCTTCACAGTTTTTTTTTTTTTTTCTGAGCATGGACAGAAGGAATGAGATACTCAGTTTGTGCACATATTCTAAGTGGGCTTAGGGCTGAAGTAAAGAAAATACTCTGCATTCCTACACTGTGATTTTTTTGGTATGATAAAGTAAGACTAAGTGTAGAATCTGCTAAATATTTAATTTGCTGCCATTCAGATAAAGAATTGATATTTGGCCCAGCTGTTAACTAAGGTACAAACAGCATTTCAAGGTCTTGTCTAACTTAAAATTTATGAACTGATTTTAGGAAGAAGAGCCTCTTCAGATTGTCAACTTTTGATTAGCCTTAAATATGTCACATATAGAATTATTTACTAGATCTTGTTAAGGAGATTCAGGATATTCCTGAACTAACTGGTCATTAACCTGAAAGTTTCTCTATATGTATTTGATGTTTTCTGCATCAGCACATTAAGATTTGTAGAATGGTAGGTAGAAAAGTGTTAATGGTAAAATCAGAACTTTTAAATAATTTTTCTGTTCTTCTGGACAAGGCCATGAGGCCTGTGTGAAACTTGTTACCAGCTAATGAAAACTGCTGTTAGGTTGTGTGTGGGTGGATTTTTTTGGTTGTTGTTTTTTGCTTTTAATGTATGGGCATATGCTTTCATCCGTCTTGGAAAAAATTTACAGATTAGCATCTACTCCAATGCTTGCTGCTCTAATTTTGCAACTCTTTGGGTTTTGTAACAGAGCCGTTTTTTGTCACAATGACCAAAACACACGTGATTGCAGCTTCCAGAGAAGCGTTTTATGTCTGGCAGTATCGGGTGGCCAAGAAGCTCACAGCCATGGAAATCAATCAGCTGGCACGGACCAGGAAAGAAGGCAGGGAAAGGTTTGTCTTCAGGCTTTGTCATTTTTCTTCCTCTGTCCTGGTGTCACTGATAAGGTGGATTCTGCTGTGTCTAAAATGCAAACCCTTGTCTTCTCATTTTTCTAATCAGGTTTGTTGACTTGCAGGCCTGTAAGATGAAATACTCGTTTTTTATAACAACTGTGTGTTTATTATAATTATTACATAATTATATATCATTTTTGAATTAGTTCCTGTTCAGTGTCTCCATTTGCTTGCTGCATGCTTTCCTTACAGAGCTGTGTCTTGATGCCTTTTTGCCCCTCTCCTGTTTCTCCTCCATGCTCTTAGTTTCCAAGCAGCTCTATTCCCTGTGATGACTTTAACTGCTTGTCGTCTGTCATTGCATGTAAGACTATAGTCTGTCCAGCTGGCTCTTCTCTAATACACTTGTGTCTGATTGTGGCTTTGACAACTAATCCTGTATGGACTTTTATCCTCTCAAACTAAACAAGCCAAAGTCAACATTGTTTTGTTTCCAAAATATTTCCTTCCCAGGTGCTCATTTATGGCATTAATTTTTCTGTCACCTCCACAAGCTTGCACCTTTATGGTTTTCTTTTGTGTTATTTTGTGTGTTCTTCCATAGAGACACTATATCATCTTTCTATAAATCTGCCATCTCCTGTCACTATATAGCCCTAATAATGAGTAATTATTTGTACATGGTGTAATTACTTACATTGTTTTAGGACCTGGATGTTCTAGCCTTGGACAAGATTATAAATTGATAAAAATATTGAAAAGTGTAAATAGTCGTAATTCAGCATTAATGATGGTTTTAGCATTCTAAAACCTTTCCTAATGCTACTTTTTAAGGCAAAAGAGAAGTTAGGAGTAAGTGTTGAATAATACAGTAATATGTAAGTTTTTGTGGATGTTAAGGTGAAACTCGTAGTAATTATGGTGTATGTTTGAAAAGAGACAACTGGGTAGTTGATGGTTTGCAGGAACTTACTGTTACAGGGTGGAAGCTTACAGATCACAGGGGAATAGACCACCAGGACTGTGAAAGTGAAAGCAGTTGCCATATCTTTATATCAATACAAAGGAGGTTTATCAAGGGGGATGCTTTGGAACATAGGAACAGGCATAGCTTTTTTGTGTTCTCCAGTTACAATGGTTTCTTTTCCAAGGACATACCGATTGCTACCTTATGCTATCGACCAAAGGTGATCCTTTCTTTGGACTCACTTTTTCTTCTAACTTTCCTTCTCTACAGGATCTATCATATTGACGACACCCTTTCAGGGTCTGGAGATGGACACCTTGATTACAGCAGAGCTTTTGAAGTGAGTGATGTTTTGAACTGGTGTATTGTGGTGTCACTGGTAGCTCGAAAGAGCAGTAGTTAGTGTTGATGTACTTATTTTCAGCGATTTTTTACTAATAGAAGTGGTTGTACTTAAAATTTCTTTTACTTCTACCTTTTGTATGTAAGTGTTATGTTTCTTCCCTCTGGTTGGTGCTGTTACTGTGTCATGTGTTACTGGAAATGTACAGCAAACTATAGGTAACATGGAAAAAGTATGTCCTGGGGTACAGGATGTAGACACCTGCTGTCTTCATGGTCAGAGGCAGCTCCCCTTACTTGAACAAAATATAACCTTGTTGAAACTCAGTATCCTTTGTGATCTTTTCTAATATTTTTGGCTGTTTTCACTTCAAGTGTGTGTGCAAGTGCTGGCTGTCCTTAGTAATATACCTGAAATTATTAATTAACAAGCCTCACAAGTCTGGGATTGTTGCTTTCTTTTGTTTTCTGTTAAACATTTTATGTTACATTTTGAATTTCTTATTTTTCTGGAGGGATGGGCAGGGCAAGAAAGGAAGCTGTTAATATTATTGTCATGGTTCCCATAGCAAAGGCTACTAATACCATAAACTATCCATCTACTGTATGCTGACAATGTTTGATAGCCCCTTTTCATGTGGATACTTAGCAACATCCTTGTTTATTTAAATAAACCTTCTTTCTTTAGCAGGGCATTCTTAATTTGCAGTAAAACTGATACTGATATCACTTGTATACTTTCAGGGAACAATAGATCCAATTTGTGCAATAACAGCATCTGATAAGATACTACTTGTGGTAAGCTACACGATTAACTCAACTTCTATTTGCCTCTTGTGCTTGTAGGCAGAAGATTCTTCTGCTCTGTGTTCATAAGCAGTCATAATTTCAAAACATTTCTGAAGTTAGAACTTACACAAAATCTCTTTCTAAACTTCCTCAAAGATAACTTTAACAATTTCTTCTGTTAACCTGGATTCTTCCCTTAGGAGGGCTAATACACTAAGTACTTGCTATTTAATTACAGACTAGTTGCCTGAGTTAATACTTACACATAGGATTTTATAAAGTCTAAGTCAGGACTTAATTCTGTAATCTGAGTCCTGGGAAGTCTCTTTGAGACAGCATGTTCTAGACACAAAGATTTACAAAGTTTCTCTATTTACATGTTCACAGTATAATGTATGGTAGTGTACTATATACAGATGCATACACTTATGGATTATACAGATGTGTGAGGTATTGAATCATGCCAAAGAGCCGGTGCATTTTTTTGTTCCGATCTGGAAAATGATCTCATTAGATGAACAAACTTACACATGGGCTTTAAAGCAAACTAACTGAACAGGACAAAGAGAGAGAAAGAACACTGTTTCTTCCTGTTATCCACCTTCCAAGAAAGATTGTAATGTGTTCTTGTGCTCTGATTCCAATGTGGATTTTTGTTTGGTTTTTTGTTATATCCTTGGACTAGACTGGATTTTACAAAATCAGAGGGTCATGGGAGAAAGCATGAACGAGAAAAGTGCAGTGGTTAATAGGTGACTGGGATTGTTGCTGCTTGAAGAATAAGAATAAGAAAATGAACTTCAGACAATAATTAATCTGTGACTCTTGTTAAAAGGAAAGGAATGTTAAAATGAAAGAAATGCCTTTGAGACCGGATCTGGGTAAATGTGCTGAAGCTGAATGCATATTATAGGGGTTAAATTTTCTAACACTTCTGAATTTATCTGCTTCATAGTCTATAGGGTATACACATGTGAAAAAGTCTAAGCTGGTGATCTATGCTGAGGATCTTAGGGATGGCTTGGCGGGGGGCGGGGGGAAAGAAGGAATAAAATTTGCACTCCTTTAAAATTTAATGTTGACTCATTTCCAGCATAAGAGTTGAACAGTAGGCAAACCAAGCTGGATATGTTGTTCACTTTACAGAAGCACCATGAGAAAATAGTGGCAGTGATCATTTCAGTCCAGGGATGTCAGACTCCTTTTAGCCTGTTGGCTTGATGATATCTTGACACAGGGAATGGGTGTTTCATTCAGCAAAATACAGATAAACCACACTGGTAGTTAAATTTGTTTCCTGTTACTCAAGCCTGTGAATAACCCGTGTATTTTATAGCATTTCGTTTTAAATCTAGCTCTGGTCTTGCAGTAAGTGGTGAGACTTGTTGGCATGCAGACAGCCCCACATGAGCAGAGCTGTTCTGCTGTCAGACCTGGGCTGGTGCTGTCATATGGCACTCTCTGGGGGGATTTATCAGCGTGGGACAAGGATCTTTTCACACCTCTCCTTTTTTGTTTTGTGACCATGTCTGGAGGTTCATGGCTCGTGAAATTCTGTGGGCTATATGTGGACTGTAACTGTTTGTTTTAACAGCCCTAATTTAAGCAGATCTGTCAATTGTAGCATCTTAAAGTATCTTGTTTAAATACCAGAACTCAGAACTTTTAGGGTGATGGCATTCCCTCTTTCCACTCATGCTCTGTCACTTATCCCAAAGCTCTTTTGTCTGAAACAGCATATAAATAAGACCATTTTAAAGGGTTTACTGATGGACAAATTCTCTCACTAAGGCAGCATTGCTCTCCTCTAGGGAAGAGAATCTGGCACTATTGTGAGGTACAGCCTCCCTAGTGTGGCTGTGGTGCAGAGCTATACCCGGGGCTGTCGTGCCTATCAGCTGTCTTTGAACTGCAACTCCAGGTAAGTTACAGATCTGCTTCCAACACAGGTATCTAATTTCAAAATGAAGCACTAAAATTTGTGAAAATACTAATTCTATGAAATCCATAATTCTATAATAATTATGTACTAATTTTAATTCAATATACACTATTTATTAGTTTTAGTTGTTCTTAATAGTTGCTTAACCGTTCATTTGTTACTAATTATTTTCATCCAGACAGTCATTGCTCTGAGAGACTGTTAGTAAAGGTCTCCTATGTTTTATACCCTATATACACGAAAATACTTTTGTTTTGTTAGATTAACCAAACATAACCTTCCTTTGATCATGACATGAATTGATAAAATTATGACATAACCTTAAACTTTGCACCTCTATGACTTCTTCTGTTTCTGTGTCCTTCTAATGCCTGGAAACTTTGTTCATCCCATTTAATTTTCCATTGTTACAGGCTGTAATTAGTGGTGATATTACTAGTAAGTCTGGTTCTCTTGAGCTTTAGCTGTGCCAATACTGAAGTACTTTCTACTTAACAGCCATTTTTTTGCAAGAGAGTGCATGAAAGTGTTGGCAGAAAAGGCAAAAATACACAAGAATTTGCAAGGCAATATTTATCACTTCAAAATAACTTTATAATTTCAAACAAACTTTATAATGCATGTGTAGATCTCTGGCCTCTTCAGGTATAGCCCAAAAATAGATTGCTTCGCTTAAAAGGCAGTGTGATCTAGTCAGAGCCATATTAATTTTGTTTTGAACCCAAGTTGTTTCCTTCCTAAATGACTTTGGTCTAGGGAAATAAGTTCAGGTCCATAAGCATTTTGAGGTTAATTTTCTAAATTGCCTTTGAAATTTTAATAGAGATTAAGGCTGTCCACCTATCAATATTTAGAAATGCTTTTAAAATGGCCTTGTAGTAAATACAGGTTACTATGAGTCACTGAAGAACTACACAATTGTAAATTTTCAAATAAAGCCTTTTAGAAATTGTATTTTTCCCATATTTTCAATTACTTTAAAGATTAATTTGATTATACTTCATATTGCTTTGGAAAAAAGTGAGGAATACCCTTTGTAGAAACACAAGAAACCCCATTTTAGGGATTAACAATCTGCATCACCACACTGACTTTTTAATTTAATAATCTGCTTCATTGCCTCCTAGTAAATAAGGAAAACTAGTTCTGTTCGGTTGTTTATTTTAGTCTTTGTCAAGAAAAATTTGGCGAGGGACAGAACCTGTAATTTATTCAGCTTATAAAAATGGGCATATTTCAGAACCTTTGCAGGGCCAGATCTCGTGTGAGCAGATGAAGAACATCCTTCCACGTGTCCGGTCTCTGCTGCGCAGATAAATGAAAATCACATGGATCTGGCTGGTTCTGGCACACGACAGCATCTCATGGAATCTATAGAATTATACTGTGCTGGGTCAGAGAACTCATTCTGATTTACAGCCTTGAATAGTGTTACTCAGCTGCCTTATTTTTTCTCTTTTTGTTTGTCTGTAGTCGTCTTGCTGTCATAGACGTTTCAGGGGTTCTGACTTTCCTGGACCTGGACACACGGGCTGCAGACAGCACGGGGCAGCAAGAGGCAGGCGAGCAGCTGAAACTGGAACGCAGAGACGTGTGGGATATGAAATGGGCCAAGGACGACCCAGATTTGTTTGCAATGATGGAGAAAACAAGAATGTATGTTTTCAGGAACTTGGATCCGGAGGTAAATATCAACAATGCATAAACTACTCATTTTAAAAAATTCGCTCATAAGTTAATGGCTCTTTCTTGAACAGTATTATTTTTGTGCTTACCATTCAGTTCTGCAAGTGTTTGTTTATATAGACTTGTTTCAGGAAACCTCAAAATCTTTTCAACTCGTATGTGGGAATGTTGTTTTGGACCAAATAGGTAAAATGAGTGGTCAGTCCTAGAAACATAAAAAATGCTGTTGTATTTTTCTTTAATGTATGAGATTTTCAGGAGCATATTTTTTGTATGCTTTGGAAAATATAAATGCAATTTTAGAGAGATACTTGTAAAACAGTTCAGTTGAATCTAAATATTGGCAGCTGTTGCTTTATCTCTTTCTCATAATTTAAGTACTGAAAACATGAGGATTTTTAATGATGTCTGTGTTTACAGAATTGTCAGTAATGTTAATGATTGTAGTATTTGTTTCCTGTTAGAAGTGCAATTATATCCTAGTTTGGAGAAGAATGAACCTATACATGTACTTAACAGATTTGATTGGGATTTAATCAGAGAGAATACAAGTTCATTCCTATGTAACTTATTTAACTTTAAGGAACCTATACAAACATCTGGATATATTTGCAACTTTGAAGATTTAGAAATCAAGTCTGTTCTTCTGGATGAAATATTAAAGGTCAGTATAATTAATTTTATTTTGTAGGAAAAGTTGGAGTCTGTCTTAATGTTAGATACCTGTTTTGTTGGATGAAAATAAAAGTGACCAGGAATAAAAGTATGTTTCTTTATCCATTATGTTAGAATCCTGAACATCCTAACAAAGATTACATCATCAATTTCGAGATTCGGTCATTACGAGACAGTCGAGCACTGATTGAAAAAGTTGGCATTGAGGAATCTTCCCAGTTCATAGAAGACAACCCACATCCCAGACTTTGGTAAAATCTCCTATAAGCCAACTTCGTTTAAATTTGTGTTCTTTTCTATTCTTTTTCTGTTCAGACAGATCTAGTATGAAAGTCCAAAACCTCAAATTAAAACCAGCCAAAGCACTATACATTCTACACAGAATCATTTAAGATTTAATGAATGTTAGAGTACCTCGAATGTCAGGCATGTGCTGTGTCATGGTAGTGGGTATAGGGTGCAGGCTCAGGACAAGTTTTTGCTCTCTGCTGTATGGGCCCCAAAACACTGTTCCTTGTGTTTTGGAGGGAATTTAAAGGAAATGAAAAGCTGACAGAAAGCTAACCAAGTTGGTTAAATTAAAATTAAAATTTACATATTTGATATTGAACATTAAAGAGCTTAAAACGGAGTAAAGGGAACACATCAGAATGATATTAGGATAAGAGTAGTTTGAGTAACCTTGTAGCATTTGGACAGGCCATAAAGGACAGGAATGAGAAGGGCTGGGTGTGCTGTGTTCCCGTGCAGCATCTCAGAAGTAATCTGAGAAATGGAGATATTGGTATGCTTAAACTAAACATGGCTCAGGTATTAAACTAAAGTTGAAAAGCCTGCACAGCAAACATGTGAGAGTAAACCTGTGAAAACAGGAGTTCTGGAATTCTGTTTAATATCCCAGTTTGTAAGGGCTGAAAGAGTAAAGGCCTTAGTAAGTAATTTAATGAAAAGTCAGTGCAGAGCCTAAAACTTCACTGACAGGTTTCTTGATGAATGGTATCAATTCTCTTTAACTCCATGGGTATTGTTTACTTATCTGTACCTTTCTTTAGTAATTTTGGCTCTGTTTTGAAGCTAAATGATCTCTTGCAGCATTGGATGTTTAGCTTCCATCAAGGGGGTTGAAGAATTCACTGTTAATTATGATGGTTCAGAGGGGAATTTAGAGTTGCTGAAAGACTGGCCAAGATATCTTGCTTTAAAAGTTTGTCCCAAAAACCATTCCTTTCTATCTAGTTGTGTTTCCAGAATGTTAATTTTGAAAAACAGGATTTGCTAGTTACATATTGAAAGTTTCTGTAAAAATACTGTAACTTTATTAGCTTGAGTGTGTAGGGTAAAATGTTAGAGTTTTGAGCCTTCAGTTTTGCTAATGTCTTGAAGTAGCTGAAGATTTTTGGGGCTTTGAAATTGTTCCTGCTTTTTTTGCTAGTACCATCTGTTCACTTAATATAAAATGACTATTGGTTTTGCAAGTCTGCGTCTCAGTAAAAGTTTTATATCGTAAAATCACAAAATAGATGTAAAATTCTGTTCACCTTGCTCCAGAGTTGCCATGATTTTTTTTTTTTCTTATGAGAGAAAACACGTCACATATTTATGAAGAAGAGATGGATTAGAAGTACTGGATATAAAGCAAGTACATTGCAGATCAGAACAAAACAGTGACCTTGCTTCTGGAATGCAACAAACAGGGTGATGTGTAGCAGATCAAATGGTTTCTTTGATGTCACTGATGAGCACTTGAGTTTAAGTGATACCGGCCTTCTCAAATTGATTCAAAAATACAGAGCTGATACTGCCTAAGCATGGCTTGGACCATTGAATACAGCAATAATATTAGTGGTTTTGTCAATGCCTGACTGCACTGATTTTCTTTCACTATGTCAATCAGCCAGTCTAAATTTTAAATAGCCTTATTTTTGCAAAAAATTCTAGAGCTCATTCAAACACCTGATGCACATAGGTTGGCCTGAATTCCCTATTTGCAGAACTAACCAATGGGGTGGTACCAGTTACAAGGTTCTCCAGAGGTTTTCCCTGCTCTCCCAGGCTGCTGTCCTAACAGGACAAGGAACATCCAGATGGATCAGAAGGATAATTTATTTGTTGTGGCCAATGTAGTTGGAGGCATTTAGACTGAGGCTGCCATCAAGGCTTAAAGTTTCAACAAATTCATAGGGAGAAATAAATAAATGGAACTGCACTGAGACCAGCAACACATTTCATATAAGTGTAACACTCAAATCTTGCCCATTCCTCCCAAGCCAGCTGAACAAAAGAATATTAGCAATTATTTGAACATCTCTCCGTGACCAAGTACTGGACAGATCACAGAATGTATTAGGAATAAACACATGACTGTATTAAGATTAGCTAATAAACAATAAATTGCAACAACTTGTATGTCTTCTTTAAATAATTACTAGTTAAATGTATCCTCATTTAATTTACTCTATAGCTGCTTTTCCATCTGCTCTGTATGTTTTTCATGCAGGCGTCTCCTGGCCGAAGCTGCTCTTCAGAAGCTGGATCTGCAGACGGCTGAACAAGCTTTTGTGCGTTGCAAAGATTATCAAGGCATTAAGTTTGTGAAGCGCCTGGGCAATCTGCAGAGTGAGTCCATGAAGCAAGCAGAAGTGGCAGCCTATTTTAGCAGATTTGAAGAGGCTGAAAGAATGTATCTGGATATGGACAGAAGGTAATTGCACGTAAACATCTCAGCAGCAAAGAAAAAAAGTCTGGGCAAAAGAAAAGCATTCCTTAAACAGGAATGGCTGTTTTCTCTGGAGAGTCTTTACCAGTTTCTGCAAAGACATAAAAAGATCAGATGGGGAGAATTTTGGTTTATCCATAGATAACCAGTTCTGTATGTAAACCAGTGCATTCCAAACTGTTTACAAAACCTTGGCTGCTCTAGGTAGTGCTGTGTTTTATAGATGTTTTTTTCACAAGTATTTTGTCGGTATTTCAGCTGGGATTCCAAAAATACAAACAATCTTAAATAATGTTTAATTTATGTGGTGTTGGTCTTCGCTAGTAGCCAAGTACACATTCTTCTCAATTACATATACAAACAACAGAGTTTTTAATGAACTGTAATCTTTGGAGAGACAGAAGGACTCTGGATGAAACTGTGAAACATTGAAACCAATCAGTGTAATTTTTGCTCAGGAATGAAAACAAACAAAGCAAAATTTTAGTATTGCTGGGAATATAAATTAACAGTAAGTAATTAACTAGAGCACTGTCTCTACTGAAAAGGGGTAATGAGAAATCAGCTGCAGCAGTTGTGCAGTGTAGCCTGTAGATGGTGGTCAAACATGGAGAAACATGAATCACTTATGCACATGTGAAATTTTTAACTTTGATTAATGGAGCCATGAAAAACAGTAGGGAGAAAAAAATTATTTATTATTTCATTCTGTAAGAATGAAAGTAAGGGGGACAGGGTGGCAGGGCAGAAGGAGAAGGCAGGAGCTGGGGAGAGATGCCCAATAGAGCCTGGTAATGAAAACTTCCTTGCATGTTATTAGTTAGTTGATGGCAGTTTACTGGTCTGGGGACGTGGGCTGCCTCCTGAGTACTTCAGTCACACTGCAACACCCAGTTTTAGATATGGCCTATTCCTTTTCACATGGCTGAAGAGAAATTTGGACATAGAATTGCAGAAGTTAAAAACTTACTTTTTGTTTACTGGTTTCTTCAACAGTAGAGCATCTTATTCCCCAGTTACAAGAATATGGAAATTCTGTATGACCTTACATGTCTCCTAGAAAACACAACTCTCACAACTAGAAAAATCCCGATAAGGATCTACCGTAAATCACAATGAAATAAATCTATTTTTCAAATAAAATTTTAATGTTTTTAGATAGATGCTCTTATTTATCTGACTTCACTGACTTGCTAGTGCCTTCCTTAATTTACCTGTAAGTTGAGGGCATTTTTAAAAGAAGTGCATAGGTCTCTACTATTTTTCCCTATTTTCTATGCACCTGCAGAATTACTTTTATATGAGGTAATATAGAATTGTTCTATTTGGTGGAAAAAACATGCCAGACAGACACACAGTGAGTCATATGTATGCATGAATAATAAAAAGGAAAAACTACTGCTGAGTCCTTTCTCCTTTATCCAAAATCACCCTGAATCTGGAAGAGACATCTCTGAAATCCATTTTATTACATATCAGCTTTAGCCCCCATTATTCATATTCCTTGCTTCTTGGCCTTTCCTCTCATCTTTCTTCTGCTTTTAGCCTTTTGCAGCTGCTGCCATCTCTTGTATTGGTCAGCAGTGAAAGATACAGAACAGAGTAAGAGGGAACCTGAAGTAACATCAGCCAACTGTCTCACTCACTTAACTCCTCACGCAGGAGTGTGGCTGATAAGAGAGTGCCTACGTGTGACATAACCTGTGAGTCCTCTTGAGTATTTGCTTTAATGGAACAGGGTTTGAATTGTAAACAAATTATCTGGGATCACTCTGATACCTGCAGTGCAGGTTAAGACCACAGAAATACTTTTGGATGCTTTCCTCAAGATTTTTGTTACCTGTTTTTTGTGTTTGACTTTTCCCTGCTGTTTTCTGTTTAGAGACCTTGCCATTGGGCTGCGGATCAAACTGGGCGATTGGTTCCGGGTGCTGCAGCTGTTGAAAACGGGCTCGGGGGACTCGGACGACGCCCTCCTGGAGCAGGCACACAACGCCATTGGAGACTACTTCGCAGACCGGCAGAAGTGGTGCGTTCTGTAGAGGAACCAGTAGTAAGGAATTTACAAAGGAAATTATTAAACTGATGGCAAGACTTAATTTGCGAGGAGGGACAGATGTCAGGAAAGTCAGGATACAGTACCTTGGATAATTTTGGAGTGATGAGATTTAGTTCAGACCTTCATAGTTCCATGGTATGATAAATGGAGAGCTGTTGATCAGCTACCTAAAAGGTGAAGGTGATATCTGCTTTGCCAGAAGTCTGTGCTTCAAAAGAGGGGAAGAAAAGAAAGATACCTATACAGCTGTGATATAGAAAGTATTAAAAAAAACAAAGTAGGGTTGAAAGTAGGAGAAAATTACTTACCATCGGTGAATTTTCTAAAAGCTTCAACCCACAAATATTTGAGAAGGTCCAGAAATCTCTATGACCTGGATCTGTCTCCAGCTGTTGCCCAAACTGGGCACCCAAGGAAGAATTTTAAGGGTAATGCGTGCCTGTAATGGTATTCCTCCAAAACACATTTTGCAGTCAGCTTCTTACTGAGCCAGAGGCAATGTCTTCATCACTAGTAACTTGCAGGGAATTTTTTTAATGACCTTTCCTTGTTGCCTTCTAAGCCCATGTCACAGAGTTCCACAGCTCCACTATGTATTGCCATTATCCAAACTGTATTGTCACAATGCAGCTGAAAACTTGTGATTAGATTTTGAAAGTTGAGTTTTAGGTGCCTTAGGTAATTTTGGAGAATTGTCTTGGAGGTCTTGGTGCTTGTGTTTTAAAATATGGAAGCACAACAGTAAAGCCCTTTTCTGAGTTTCGTTGTAAGTTGTCCATTATCTGCTGTGATCTCTGCAGATGTGGGAATATAGCTTTAATAATTCCTTGACTTCCTAATCTTATGCTAGTCAGACAATCAATATTGCTACACTTCGAATATAATGATCTGTAAAAATTAAAAATTTGTAGCGCATTTTGGAAAAACAGTGGAATTCTAGCTACAAAAGCTTTTCCAAGGAAGGTTACCTATTTAGAATAATGTGATTTTAAGTTTACAAATGCAAAAGGCTTACAGAGTTAAAAACATCTCTTGTGTTTATACATCAGAAGCCACCACAATTTTTTGTCTTATTAGGTTAAATGCTGTACAGTACTATGTCCAAGGACGAAACCAGGAACGTTTAGCTGAATGTTACTACATGCTAGAGGACTACCAAGGACTGGAGAACCTGGCTAACTCACTTCCAGAGAATCATAAATTGCTCCCTGTAAGCAAAAAACACCTTTATTTTTCATTGTCTTGTACCCAACTATTTATTTAAAATTTCCCATCTTGGGAGGGTTAAAAACAAGAGAAAGAGTGCAGTGTATGACCTACTCACTTAAGTGCAGTGGTGTTACTGTGGTATTGATCTCTAGTATTACTGTTATTTTCACACTCCATCACTCTCCCTTTCCCTTATTGTCCCAGTTCCCCAGAAAGACCTGACTGACAATACTCTAAAAGGAGGGGAAGTAAATGGGATAGGGTGTGTAGGGTGTACAGGGTATAGGTGTGTATCTGTAGCAGGAAATTACCTACTAAATAATAACTAATTTAAAACTATGCCATGGTTGATTTAATCCAAAATGCTTGAAAAATGCAAAACATGCTCCTTTAATGCCTTTTTCAGTTAACCAAGCCATAGCATTTTCTTTTAACCTCATTGTAATAGCTTTCTTGAATTTAGAAGCAGTAGAGAGTAGCACACTATTCTAAAGATTTTCAACAGTGCATGGTGCCTTCACAGGATCCATGAAGCAAATAACCCGTTCCCCACCCTCTTGGACTGAAATTAACCAAACAGGAGTATTGCTGTTGCTGCATGATGTACTAAAAATGTGGAAGTGAATTTAACACAGTGCTGATGCTTTTTGCAGGATATAGCTTATATGTTTGTGAGAGTGGGGATGTGTGAACAAGCTGTGTCAGCCTTTCTGAAATGTAATCGACCAAAGGATGCCGTGGATACCTGTGTGCATCTCAACCAGGTAAAATAAAATGAGATAATCTGCTATAGCAATACCAGTTTAACAGTGAGATTTCTATCCTGATGCCCAGTTAAATACAAATCCTTGTTAAGTGTCAGATGATTTGTCATAGTTTCAGGAAAATTCATACTTTGGTGCTGAAGCCAGTTCTCTGAGGTTGAGATTAGACCACTGGAGGGGCAGTGCAAAGCTACATGCAGGGTGTGTGGGCAGCATGCTCAGCATACAGACATCTGTAGCCTCTCTGAAGCTGGGCTGTGCTACCTCCTGATGGAATGGGAGAAGACTGGAGAAGAGATAGATGTCTATTCTGGATATTTTCCACATCACCCTCCTGCTTTGGATAGATGCAAATGGATTTGTGACTGCATGAGGATGTAGCTGGAAAAAGCTGAGCTGGAAACTGATCTGCATGTTTGTAACTAGAGGTGTTTCCTGGTATGACTTAACCTGTGCAAATGTCTGTGTCAACACAAATAAAGGAAAAGCTGAGGATGGCTATGAGGAACTTAATGGATTGGAATGGCAGGACTGGCTAGGGCTAGCTTTATGTGAACAATTTCTTAGTTTATGGATCTGACGAGCTATTAGGTGTGAGATTCAGTTGAGATTCTCAGTCCTGCCAAACTTTTCATCTGGAGCAAACACAGTAGCCAAACCACTGAAGATCAGGAAAATTCACAGACAAAATGAGGTGTATAGAAGGATACGTAAAGTGTTACTGTGTGCTTTAAGCTTCTGGGCTGAGATCCTTTTTCAGACATGCTTTTGAGAGTCTGCGTTAAGTAATATCCAAAGTGTTGAAATACACGTGTCCAGCTATGAGCTGCAGTGAAATGATTTTGCAAAGCTTGTATGAAAGCAGAAGCAACTGTTTTATATGTGGTTTTGGACAGAGGTCCAGCATTTTTTTCACAAGCCTGCTGCATCACATGATTGGCAGTGATGTAAGAATTTGTATTCTCTTGCTTTCTATGTTAATTTTATAGTAGTCTGGTTCAAAATGGTGATGAAATATTGCACACAAATGTTGCAGTCTGTTCATGGATAACCAGTTTGTTCTGAGAGTGTATTTGAAAAAATGAGATTAATAATTGTCTCCTTTCATTTCTAGTGGAATAAAGCTGTGGAGCTGGCTAAAAATCACAATATGAAAGAGATTGGATCCTTGTTAGCCAGATATGCAAGTCATTTACTGGAAAAGAATAAAATTCTTGATGCTATAGAACTCTACCGTAAAGCAAATTATTTCTTTGAAGCTGCTAAGCTCATGTTCAAGGTATCACAGGTTTTATTTTTATGTCAAATAACTGGGTTTTTTGGAACAGCTCTTACTATTTCCAGGCTACTTTTATTCTCTTGGGGTTATTTTAGTTTTAACAATGTCTAGGCAATAAGCAGATGCCATCATAGAGGATACTGCAAAGATGAACCCAACTCCCAGAGTTCAGGTATCTCTGTGTGTAATAGTTACCCTGGTTGTCCTCTGTAGCTGGTGGAGAGGAGACTTTGGGGACACAAGCCATCTATTTATTTTGAGACTTTCGCTTCAGTATGATATGAACTGCACCTCAGAAACAGTCCTGATGCCCTGCATTGCCTAGTAAAAGAGTACGGTAGATGGGCCTGGGGTGCAATGTCCACATTATTTTAGATGTCATGGGAATTATTTTTATCTCCTTTTTTAAGAAAATAGCAATGTCAAGAAGTTAAATTTTGGTATTTCTTCAGTTAGTTCCTTCAATTAGAAACGGCTGTGGTGTGCTTTTAAGATAAAGATGTTGCTTAGATTTGGACTGGCTGCGAAGATTTCTCTTTATAGGTTAAAGTCTGTAGGAGTGATATGTAATTTTTACAGCAAATATTTATAGCAGTATATATATATAATAAATGTTACTTTCAAAAGCCATTCTTCTTTTCTGGGAAAACCACCAGACCTTATTGAAAGCTATGTATGTGTTTAAAAATTGCTATTTTTTAGTTTATTTTTATACTAGGTCAATAGACTTATACATGGTTACACTGATTTATCCTTCCTGAGAATCTGGCTTTATATACATGTTAGCTAAATAAATATAGAATAATGTGCATACTTCACTTTGACATTTTCATTTATAGTTCTGTTTGCAGTCTAAATTATTACATTTAAAGGCAGAATCATTTTTTGGCATGGTTTCCTAGGTTTGTACAAGCATGCAATTGTCCAAGAGAATTAAATCCCTTTGTTTTCTTTTTTAAGATTGCAGATGAAGAGTCAAAGAAAAGGACGAAGCCTTTGCGAGTGAAAAAGCTTTATGTGCTATCAGCCTTACTTATGGAACAGTGTCATGAGCAAATGCAAAATGCACAAAGGGGAAAAGCTAAAGAGAAGAGTTCAGAGGTAGTGTCTTTTTTTTTTTTTTTCCTTTCTGAATTCTAGTATCTGCTAGCTAGTCAGAACAGAACCAGCCATCTTCATGGGAGCCTGTAATGTTTTTTTAATAACCCTTTTCCCTCCTAAGAACAAAGCTTTCCTTAAAGCAAGTCCCCCATGAAAACCTACTGTTTTAAGTATTATTTTAAAATATTTAAATCCTTTGTATTAATGGATACCTTTCTTCCTAAGTTTAATGTGTTTTTCTTTATGTTTTCACTATACCAATGAAAACCATACTAAGAAACTCCAGACTTTTTTCTTCCTGCAAGACTCTCATGTCATTTAGGAGTAAGTATTGATCCCAAAGGGTGATCTGTGATTAGATTAAGCCATGTTGCCTGTAATTCAGCAGAGAGATGGCTCCAGAGACAGGGGAAGCAAATGGAAGAATTTTTTTTTTTTCTCTGCTCCACACTTTCATCTTCATATGCACAAATGAAATAGTTTAAACAAAGTTTTAAGAGCTCTGGTGTTGAAATGCAGTATTAATCCAAACTATGAACCAGCCTGCAGATGTGCACAAAGTATGTTTGTATACACACGTATATGACATTTATCTTTGAAAATCTGCACCATATGTTGTGCCTGTGCTCTGTACAGAACGCCTGACAATGCTCACTGTAGGTCCATTTGTATTTCTCCTACTTAACATGGACAGTGGTGTAATCACCAAGTATAGAAAAGCTCTTTTTATATGTCCCCATTTCCTGCTGTATCTGTTCCATATAAAAATTACTTGTGACACTGGTTTGTTTTCAGAGTGCTTCAGCTTTGGCTGGTTTGCTAGAAGAAGATGTTCTTTCTTCAACGAATCGCTTTGCAGACAATGCTTGGCGAGGAGCTGAGGCTTACCACTTTTTCATACTTGCACAAAAACAGCTCTATAAAGGCTCTGTAGATGCAGCACTTAAAACAGGTAAGAATTAATTTTCAACCCTGTAAAGACAGCACATAACTTCATTTATAGCTGCCACATTTTTCAGTTCTAAATAGATCCATGGAATTTAAACCAAAACCATATAATAAATTGAATATGGCTGCAGTCACAATTCCTCAAAAGGACTTTGCTGAAGAAAATGCAAGTCTTTCCAAATATTACCTGGTACATTGGTCAATCTCTGTAGATATTCTGCTGATTGTTCTGTTTCTTTCCTTAAATTATAAGGCATACTTGAATTTACATTAGCCATCCTTCATAAAAAATCTGTGGGAATTAGAGAAACGAATAGTGCCTTGTACTTTGTCCAAGTAAGGAAGATTTCAAATCCTTCTAATATTTTTAAAACAAACCAACCAACCAACTAAAATAAAGTGTTTCAAGAAGACACTTCAATTTCCCAGTCAAATCTCCTTATTTTTTTTTTAGAACAATGCTTCATAGTCATGTCAATAAAAAACTGGTTCATTTTGTCCAGTTTGTAGGATTAATACTGTCTACTAGTAGCAACTATTTCATACAGATGCTTGCACTTCTCAGATTTCCTTGGATTTCTTTTTTTCATTTTTTAGCTCTTCATTTGCGAGATTATGAAGACATTATCCCTGCAGTTGAAATCTATTCCCTTTTGGCACTCTGTGCATGTGCAAACAGAGAATTTGATACTTGTTCAAAAGCCTTTGTTAAACTAGAATCCTTGGAAACTCTTAAGCCAGAGCAGAGGCAACAGTATGAAGACCTTGCTCTAGAGATATTCACAAGATATAGTCCAAAGTATAATAAAAAACCTGATCTGGATGATGTTCTTGAGAGGTGGGTTTATTTTTATATGATACTATAATAATGCTGTCATTTTTTTCTGCTGTTCTCTGTATTTTGGGTTTTAGCAGGTTTTGTGTATGACCAAATTAATTAAGTGCTTTGCTGCTTAAACTAAATACTGGGCAAGAATGAAGAAAGTGTTAGCCAGTTTGGAGGAAGGTAGTACAGCACTATGTTGTTTGGGAAAATAGACACTGACTGCATTTGAGGAATTGGGCATAGAGGTGTAACTTCATCTTAATTTTAAATGCAGGTAGCCAAAGCACAGGAGTTTTAGGCCTTCAGTACTGTGTCATGTGACATTAAAGTAAGAATGTTACTGTTCGCATCACCGTGGTGGGGTGATGCAAGTATCAACAAGGAAATGTTTAACCATTATTAACTAACAGGTCTCCAGTGTTTTGTGAATCGTTAAATCTACTTGGTGTGAAAAGATCAATATGTGAAGTGGAAAAATTAGTATGAAGGGCACATTTAAGGGGTAAGTCCTTGGAGTGGCTGTACCCAGAACAGTGTCTTTGACATGTTTCTTGCTAAGAGCATGGAACCTGTAAATACGGAAATTGATTGTAAATCAATTTTCTTTCAGCAAACAGGATATTAACCTGTCTTGATTGGTCCTACTGTGCAGCTGTACAGAATCTCACTAGCACCTGTCAAGTTGACCCTTCAGACTTCAGAGGAAGGAATATAATAGCAGTGCGGGTGTCTAATCACACCTTGCCTTTATATGGCCTTCACTGCTTCTTTTCACCCCATCTTTTGGATCTCCTGGTCCTGATTTGTTGACTGTATGGTTCTGGGGGTGGGCATTCTCTGGTGTGAAGATTTACATACTTGGTTACGTGAACAGTGAAGTGTTACATGAGCTAGCAACTTCTAATCAGCAACTGGTGAACCACATTTTTATTCTTTCAGCTTTATTTACTCTTTTTTTTTTTTTTTTAATAGTGGAGATGGTAAACTTCCTGTATGTGTTGGAACAGGAGCCCCTATCCGGGAGTGTCAGTTCTGGATGTGCAGTGTGTGTAAGCACTGCATGAAAGCCAAAGAAGCAGACCATCATAACGCCTGTCCTCTATGCCACAGCACAGTAACCTGGGAATAAAGACACTGTGTCTGCATTTATGACTGCTAAAAACAGCCTCTAAAATGTTCCTATGTTTTGAAATATAGCTCAGGTACTTTATTGTAGGAGTTAGTGCTGCTATTAGAGAAACACTAAAAAAACCCCCCAAAACCAAAACAGAAAACCCACAAGAGAAATGTTTATTGCTTCCATTACCTGAAGAAATTACCTTGTAAATAGACTCCATTTTTGATACACTTTAAAAAAAGAATTTAAGGTAAAAGCATTCTTTTTGAATTGTAGATTGAGCCTGTTTTCAAAACCATGTGAGTTGAATGTAGGCTTATATCAATATGTTCTACTCTGAGCAGGCTCCGTTTTTTTGTCTCTCTAATTCCGTAGGAAGTTGCTGAGTTTTCTCAGAATTCACAGTTTTTTGAGGGAAGTGATTCCTGAGTTGAAATAATGTTACAATAACTTAGATAATGTTACCACATATGTTTTTGTACTACTGTTCAGGATTACTAGAGTGATGATACCAGTATAAGCGTATGTTAGTGCTCCTTTCTTTTGCCAAGTGTATTTAAACCCACCACAGCAATACAGGGCTTGAAAACACTCAGCAGTCAGTGTACCAGTCGGGTTCCTGACCTTGGGTGATGTCATCTTCAATGGGTTAAGGAAACCTCCATGAACCTGGAAACTGGAACCTGGTATTTTTCACGTAGCTTGAGAGAGCAGCCTGCATCTGTTGAAGATTTCAGGAGCTGAGGTGTCACCCTCGTTACACACAAAGGTCCAAGGAACGATGTCTCACTGTCCTACCTTACTGCTGGTTTAGGCCTCTGCTCTGGCAGTGCTGCAGGGCTTTGATGCACGGGATGAGCTCTCCCCAGGACCAGCCAGCGCCCGGCTGCCTGGCAGGAGCATGAGCTGTGAAGTTCACATTGTGCACTGGCATGTTTTGGAGAGGAGAGCATGAGGACTCTTCTGTGCTGTCTCTCACCTAAGCTTAGGCCAGGTAAGGATAAACCCCTTTTCCATAGAATCACAGAGTACTAGAACGGCCTGGGTTGGAAGGGACCTTAAAGACCATCTTGTTTTTTAAGCCCTCTTCCCTGGCCTGGAACACCTTCCACTAGACCAGGTAGCTCAAAGCCCTTCCAACCTGTTCTTGAGTATTTCCAGGAATGAGGCATCCACAGCTTCTCTGGGCAACCTGTTCCAGTGTCTCACCACCCTCGCAGTAAAGAATTTCTTCCTTATATTTAATCTAAGTCTTCTATCCTTCAGCTTAAATCCATTCTCCCTTGTCCTATCCCTTTATGCCCTTGTAAGCAGTCCCTTTCCAGCTCTCTTAGAGCCCCTTTAGGTACTGGAAGGTGCTCCAAGGTTTCCACAGGGCCTTCTACAGGCTGGACAACCCCACCTCTCCCAGCCTGTCTCCCGAGGAAAGGTGCTCCAGCTGAGCATCTTGGTCTGCTCTGGCCTCGCTCCACCAGGTCCACGTCGTGCCTGTGCTGCAGCCCCAGTGCTGGATGCTGCATTGCAGGTGGGGGTCTCACGAGAGGAGAGGAGCAGACCCCTCCGTGGCGCTGCTGGTTGTTACTGA
>VXBT01006583.1:0-40596 GCA_013400235.1 Oriolus oriolus
TGGCCTTTTTAAGGCATCAACCTATAAGAATTAAAAGAAAGAAAAACCAACAATATCAGCTGCACAAAGCAGCTACTTTTATATCCCTAGTCTTAAGTCTGAAGCTTTTATCAGATCTCAATTTGTTTCTAACAGATGTAGGATTATGTTACATTGCACTTATTGATTTTAGCAACTTTTATATGCAAGTACTGCTTGGTACATGACATTGCAAAGGCATTGGCTAATTTTGATAAAAGATGATGAATAATTTTCCTGATCAAAATTATGTATAGTGACACTTCCATGTGGTTTTAAGTTTCTTTGTATTACTTGTGAAAATTTAATAATGCTGATGATATTACTGATGGGAACACTACAGCCAGCTGAGCACAGGCAGATTACAGTTCAATTCTTGAACATCTATTGTCGGAAGAGTCCATGTAGCCCAGTGTGAAAGGCAGATATACCTTGATCTGGGACAGTTTAGCCTAGAGAAGGCTTAGGGGGGAACTCATCAATGTATATAAATACCTGAAGAGATGGTGAAAAGGAGCCAGGCTCTTTACAGTGGTGCTCAGTGACAGTACAGGAGGCAACAGGTACAAATGTCCCATATAAATATCGGGAAACATTTACTCTGCGTGACAGCACAGGTTGCCCAGGGGGTTATGGAGTCTCCATCGTTGGAGTTATTCAAAAGTTATCTCTTCATGGTCCTGGGTAACAACTGGCTCTAGGTGGACCTGCATGATGAGGGGAGGTAGACCAGATCACCACCAGAGATCTCTTCCATGCTGTGATTTTGTGAGATTCTATGAAAACCTCAGTATTTCAACCAAACATAAGAAATGCCTAAGTGTGACAAAGAAATACGTAAACTTGGGTCATTAATTAAAAAAAAACCTAACAGTATAAAGTGATAGTAGCAAGAGAGAAAACCAAAAAAAATGACCTAAAATACTACCATGATTCTTTTGCTATATGCTGGTAATAATTGTAAATAGGTGTTGTGCAAAAAAGTTCCCATACACTGATATAAAAAAACTTATGGCAATAAGTCAATCTTGATAAAAAAATCCTGAAACTACATTTTGACAGAATAAATTAATTTGTTTCCCCTAAAGATTACTTTATTTCTAAAACATTGTTTTGATTTGGCAGTAGTTGACACCTTAACTCTAAATTCCTTAAATGAACTGGTTTCAGCAGAAAGAAAAAAAATTTGGTTTCTATTTAATGATAAGGTATAATTTCTATGTTTTAAGTTATTGTGAAATATAAATGATTGTGAACTACAATAAATACAAGTAATACATGCTTGGCACATACACTTTCCTGGGAAAAGGTGTACACTTCCATTATTTTCTGGGGTTTTAAATTTTTTCCTGGTTTTTGTTTTGTTTTGTTTGCTTCATTGTTTTCTTTTCTGTGCCAGGCAGAGTTGTAAAAATATTAAAAATATTGTATGGGGTAATCATTGTATACCGACCATCTACTCCATGAATAAGGAAGAAGCCTTTTCTTGGACATCAGGAGATAATTTTTCTATATTATTACAAAGTAAGGCTGCATTTGTTATTCTGTGTTGCCTCCAAATACAAAGTGATAATTTATTGCTAGGCATTTTCATTTTTGTGAGTTGAAGTCCAGAAAAGAGTAACTAAAGAGGATAACAAAATTATGGAAATTTTTTCTTCACATTTTAGCAGATGGAGGGTCACTTAACCAATTAATCCATGTTTCCTTATTTTGCCACATGCTTGCTACAAAATCTCCCTCTCTTTTCCCTTTCCTCCCGCACTTTTTTCCTTTTGATTTGCTGCTGCATTTACTTTCAGGTATTTTTATAAGAAAATCAGCTTATACTTTATTTCTTCTAATAAAATTTTCAACATGGTGAATTTTGATCAAATTTTACAGAAATATAGGAAACTGAAAATATGTTCTATTTTATGATATCACAAAAAGGTTGATTAAGTAAAGTAGAGTGACCTTTTTCACTGTATTTGCAGAAATAAAGGCTAAGCATTATGCCAAACCACACTGAACACCAGGAACCCTGCAGGATAGAGCATCATTACAGACATCAAAACCGCAGGAAAAACCTAATCAGTTGTTGTACCATAGATGTTAGGAGTGCATCCAGCCCCAAGCCCAGATTCAGAGTCACTCAGGGAATCTAACAAGGGAAGCAGGTGGTTTTAATTTCACTACCAACAAAGCAGATTTGCTTTTCTCAGAATTCATCACTAGTTTATGATTCTGAAACACCATTTTAGCTTTGCCAATCTTAGATACATATTTTCTTTTCCATACTAAGTCAGTCAACATGTTAAACTTTCCACAAGTAGCTAAACTGAAAAACCAAAGCAAAGCAAAACAGAATCAGATTTTCAGTACTGAATAATGTATCCACTTTAATTTTGGCAGCTTATATTTCTTTTGAGAACTTGTTTTTGTGTTTCCATTTTCCACAGCTTCTTCAAAAACTGTTTACTGCAAACCTTACTGGTCAGACTCTTCACAGTATTATTTTTGGCGATGAAAAAAAGCAATCTGATCTGTCAAAAAAACAAAGACTATGTGGTATGAAGTCTACATTGCTTATTTTCATCAGTTTTCAATCCTCCATATATATTTTTAAGAACATGTTGATATATTTGATTTTGGTTAGCAAGACAAAGACGAAAGTTAAACTTCCACAGCATTTCTGGCTCAAAGCTCTCCAATCTTCCAAAACTATTGAAAAGACAGGACAAAAATGCACAAAGAATAGAATTCTAATAAGTAATTGATACACTATTAATTGATAATGGCTTCATATACCTTAAACTTTATAATAGTGTAAATCAGGGAAACATCTTCATTGGTGACTTTTCATTATCAATCATGTCACATACCAAATACACATTAAGAAAAAATGAAGCCTAAGACTTGCAGTTTTTACAGCTCATAATCCTTGTAAAAACCTTAAGACAGTTTCTGTTTTCTCACCAATTATAAGTAACGTTAGTTATAAAATTTATTCTGAAAAGGCATTCATGAAATGTAAAAAGATAGTATTTTAACGTTAGGCTCAGTCTTTCATGTTTAAGACACAATATTTAAAAAATCCCTCAATTTCTGAATTATAAAAATGAGCTGTGCTCTTAAAAAAGAGCCTGATATGGCCATGTAGAAAATATCAGTAAGTAATGACTGAATTATCACAAACTCATTTCTATAACATACATAATAATAAAATAGAGAGATAAACAATTTGAAAAAAAAACAACCCTACACCAGGAACTGTGAATCACTAACTTAATATCTATTTTAGAGGACTAGAATGTGTTACCAATAATTAAATGTATTATACAATGCTATTTGTAACTTCTGTATGCAACATTTAAAAAACAAGCCGTGATCTGAAATGACAAGTTCCCAGATGGTATAGCAGAACATATTGACCAGACAGATGAATAGAAACAGGTTTGGAACATGTAAGAGGAGGTTTATATGGAATAATAATCCTTATTATAAATTATTTTTAGAGGATTCTGCATGAGTTAGATATTGTCCATGTAGGAATAGATATTACTGTCATCCTCCCTTTTGTGAACAAAGTACAAAATAACCTTGGGTAGTCCTTTGTCATAACGCCACTGTGATTTGTAATGTCTCACTGAGTTTTTTTGCATAGCCTATATGTTTAACTCCTGAAATTAAAAAAAAAAAAAAGTTTTTCAGAATCTTGTTTCTCAAGAACAATAGTACACTGAAGACCTGTCTGTAGCAGAGACTCTTCACAGACAACAGAAAAATTTTGCCTTACACTTACCCGAATTCATCACTGTTTCTTATCATAAAATTGAATGGGAAGTTATGATAGGAAAATAAAATGTACTGATATAAAGAGACAGATTTTGGTAAAATAAAAGAAGAATCATAGAATCATAAAATGTTAAGGGATTGGAATGTGAGTTAAAAATCATCTACTCCCAACCATGCCTGCCATGACAGGGACACCTTCCATTAGACCAGTTTGCTCAAGGCTTTGTTCAGCTTGGCTTTGGACATTGCCAGGGTTGGGGCATCCACAACCTCCCAAGGCAACTTGTTCAGTGTCTCACCAACCTCATAATGAAAAATTTCTTCCTACTATCTAACCTAAATTTCCCCTTTTTCAATTTGTACCCATTCTGCTTGTCCTATCTGTACAGTTCCTGAACCAGAGCCCCTCACCAACTTCCCAGTAGGCCCCTTCAGATACTGGAAGTTGCCATGAGGTCTCCACACAACCTTCTCTTCTCCAGGCTGAACATCCCCAACTTTGGGATGGTGCTCCAGTCCTCTTGTCACCTTCAAGGCCTTCTCTGGACTTGCTCCAACAGCTCCATATGGGATCTCAAGAGAACAGAATAGAGGGGGAGAATCACCTGCATTGAGCTGGTGGCAGCCCAGGACACCATTGGTTTTCTGGGCTGTGAGTGCACACTGCCAGCTCATGTTGAATTTTTCTTCAACCATCATCCCAAGTCCTTCTCTGCAGGGTGGCTTTCAGTCACTTCCCTGCCCAGCCTGTAGGTGTGTCTGGGATTGCCACGACTCAGGTGTAGGACCTTGCTCTTTGCCTTGTAAAACATCATCAGCTTCACACCAGGTCTACCTTTTAAACCTGTCAAGGTCCCTATGGATGGCATCCCTTTCCTCCAGTGTGTTCACTCCACTGCACAGCTTGGTGTCATAAGCAAATTTGCTGGGGGTTTCAGACCAGTATTCTGACTTTGGAGATTGGCAACAATGAAAAAAATAGTTCATTACTGAAAATCTTTCCAGAAACCTTTTAAGAAATAGGAGTAAGAGACATTGATCAAGTTCATGACTGCTGAAAAAAATAATTTCACAAATGCAGAAGTATAAAATCTTTAACACAGATTAGAATTATAAAGCATGACAGCTGCACTCAAATCTGAAAATTAATGTCTGCTACACAGAATTGAAACATAATACCTGTGCAAAATTCAGATCTGTTGAAGTAGTCAGCCTAACACTTTTCCAATGAAAAGAGGAAACCTTATGATGAAAGGTATTCTGGCATCAAACCAGAGAGTAATATCCAAAGCAGATTTTTTTTGGAATAATTATTGATAATTCTGTTCTTTCTGAAACTGTAGAAATTAAGATTTTATGGCAAAAAATGAAAAGCCGATAATAGCATACTTGAAAATCCTCAGCATACAGAAATCAATAGCAAAAATATTCCTTTTACAATATGAACTGAAAAGTATAAAATAAATTCCCTGTTAATTAGAAGGTGCAAAAATATCAACTAAAATACTGTTTTTTAAATAACAGATGATTGTACCCTCTAGGAATATTATTGTGGTAAAAGTAGCTAAAAAGATAACTCAATAATACTAGCTTGAAAAAGCACTGATTTTTCTAGATGTTTTACAATATTTTAGTGAATTGAGAAGGTGGTATATATAGAGTATTAAGACATGAATAAACTATTTAAGATTCTGGAACTTTACTGTTTGGATTCCTTTAAATCTGTGTAATTTTTGCCAATTCTGTGAATATTTATGCTCTTGATTCCAACAAGTGAGCAAATATACAAAAAATATATATAGACAAATAAATATATAATAAATATATATATAATTAATAAATACAGGGTCATCTAGAAGCCAAACTGGTTTCAAAGGAGAATTGCAGTGTCTGCTCTAGCTGAAATGAAGAAATGGGGATCAAAGTCCACAAAGACACAACCAGTCATATTCCGTCTGCTTTGACTGGGAGTCAGTCATGATTAAAGTTTTGATCCAGCATTGCACATCTAAGATAGATGAGGTCACATTTTTCACTCATGCAGACTTGTGCAGACATTTTTTTGAATGCATTCACACTTGCAAATTTTGAAGCAGAATTTAGCTCTCACAGATTAAACAGCTGAATCAAGAACACAGTGACAGATTTTAAGCATTTGACAGCATGCTACTGCTGTAGAGAAATTCTCATAAAAGCAGCCAACCTGCAAAGGCAATAACTGAAACGTCCAAGGAACAGCCCATGGCCATGTATGTTACCAAGAACTAAGTTTCTTTTTAGGATTCAAATATTGAAAACTAAAGCCTCAAACCAGCTCTTACTGATAAAAAATAAAAAATAAAAATAATTGTTTTCCTTTTAGCAGAATAGAAGATAGAGAAGAGAGTGATTTCAGTGAAGGCTTTATATTGCTATATTAAGAGAAAATCCAACAAGTCATAATTGTTATATGCTGGATATTAACACATTCACAAGACAAGTGTCACTAGACAAGCAAGCTTGGCAGATGCAACATTTTTTTCTGAAAGTCCTCCTGAGGAAACACTATTGTAAGCTGGAATTTTCCCTTCTGCTTATACATTTTCAGGATTCAGTGAACCCTCTGAAGTCTTCTTGAATGTGAATCTTTCTGAAGCTTTTTTCTCCCTAGAGCTCTCGCGCGCTCACATTCAATTGTTAGTTGTGCAATGATATATTCCTCCTGAGGTCAAATTTACTCTTTTTGGAAGGGGCTGTGTGGCTGATACCGGGACTGCTGACACATATCTGACCTATCTGTAAGCAAGGCTGTTATAATAGCCTTCTAATCCTCACAGAGTTATGAAATGCAATGAGCACTTCATAGTTGCTGTATTTCTTTGCTTTACTCCAACATTTAATTAGTAAGATTTACCTGTTTTTGAATTTTCACTATTATTAATGGAGTTGTTGTGGAAAGTGTTTGATGGAAGACTATTCAGAAACATTCCACTTTTACTTCAGGAAAAAAAAAAAACCCATATTTTTCTACCTTAGCCCTTTTAAATAACAAGGAGATTGACATTTTCTTGCCACTCTTGTAACTCTTGTACAGCCAGAAGATGTAATCTCTTTTAGGCTATATAAGCATATAGATAGAAAAAATATTTTAGCAGTTGCTAAAAGCATAAAAAGTGAAGCATAAAAAATGAAGGGAATCCAAAAATGGAAAAAGGCAGCCGTCTCTGTAAAGAAAAGACATGAGTATAAAGGCTTCTTAACAGTACCTCTAGCTTATATCTATCTATTCACCTATCTAAATATATATGTGTTTGCATATGTGTCTGTATGTGTGTAGCTGAATAGGATGTGCTCCAGGAGCGCATGTAAAATATTCCAACTAAAGATGGGCAGTCAGTCCACAGGAGCAGATCAGAAGGAATCTAAAGGACCTCTTGCTCCTAAAATGTGCTAGCATGCCCATCAGTTTCCCAACACCTGACCTTCACACTTACTTAGGCTAAAGCAGAATCAAAGTGGAAACACAGACAAAACGCTTGGGGAGCAATAGAGTCTGGTAAGCGGTGTGGCAGAAATGAGTTAGAGGAAATGGAAAATACAAAGGGGAGAACTGGGAATAAAGCAAGTCTTAACATGCTACATTTTACCAAAGGAGATTACATTTTTAGGGATGAATGATATAGTCTCTTAATGATGATGTTTATTGATTTTGATAGATTTGTATGCTTATTGAAAAATAAAAAAAAATCAGGCAAAATGATTTCTACCAGGCCAGTTCCTAGTTAGCTGAAATTCTATTTTTTCTGATGAATCAAAAGATTTCATTCCTTTGCATCTAATTAAGCACATGTGTAGGGTCAGTGGTCAGTGTTTATTTCCTGAAGACGGCCACAATTTTAAACCTGTGTGTATGACAACACTGGCAGCAAAGCTCAAATTTTTTTTTAAAGATGCTTGAGTGATAAGTATCACTAACTGAATTGTTTTGTAATTTTGTCTGGACTATTTAGAACATTGGAATAAGTCATTAAATTAAATCTAATTTGTTCAAATAAATAATGAATTTAGTTTTTTTACAGGAACACAATGCAAGTTATTACATGGTTCAGGGAAAAACATAATAACCAAATATATAATAATGATGCCATGAACATGGAAATAATTATTCTTCACATCCATAGAAGAAGAAACATAAACTGCAGAAACATTTGTTTATGATCCATTTGGGGGAAAAGAAATAAAGAAAGCTAACAGTGACACTATTTGAACACTGTAAGGAGCCTACAGAAGTATCATTACTTTATCAACAATTTGGACAAAATTTTGTCAGGCCATTTCCCTTTGAGAAAGGTATAGTAGAACTTTATTTAGAGGAAAGGAGTTAAACAAGGTCAGGAAGAAACTTTCAGCTCCACTTACTTCCAATTAACAAATCTGGGCAATCTGGACCTCGCATTCTGGTGACATACCTACCTATGTGATACTTGTAATTTTGAACTTTTCATTTTTTCTTTCATTATTTCTGACAAAAAAGCATAGAAGGTTATTTTGTTTACTCTTTCTAAAACAACATGAGAAAACTTGAAATCTCAGTTTAATGTCACTTAACGTCAAAAGTATTTCCCACTTAAGCTAAAGGGTAAATCAAAATCTTTGCTTTCATTAAAATGGTACCTCTACTTTTAGTGCCATAAGAGTCCTAGCTACGACAGCATTAAAAATAAAGATGCATAAGCTTTAGATCTTATAAGGACTAAGTGCACTAGATATCAAGAATTTGAATTTTCAGTGTCTAGAACATTATTCAAAACAGTTTTTGTGTTTTTTTGGAGTTTTTTTGTTTGGTTTGTTGTTGTTGTTGTTTTGGGGTTTTTGTTTGTTTGTTTTATTTTGCTTTTGTTTTCAGTATGCGATAAGCAGTGCTTAGTTTTTTGTCTATATATTCCCAGCTGGACATGAGACCTTAATAAGAAAGGGAAAAGGATTTTAAATTAAGGAATCTGAAACTAAGGGATACTGAAGTTTCTGATCTACTTGGTCCACCCATTCCAATACATGAAATGATGCCAAATATCAAATATTAAAAGAAAATTTATAAATGAAATAATATTAATACTATTGCACAACATCTTGTTGCGTTTAATAATTCACAATGATATCTTGAAGTGCAGTATCAATTTTTCCTTTTAAAATAATCCTATATTCAGATTTATATAAATTCACCTACTGAGCCAATCTTAATCAAGGAATATGTTTACAATCATTTTTCATTTACATGAGGATTTTTGTAAAGTAAAGAAAGGAGCAAATCCTCCTCAAAAATTTTTTAACCCACAACCCCCCCAAAAAAAACCCCAACCTCAAAACTTTAAAAGAAAGAGAGTAAAATATTTTCTGTCCATAATTAACATAAATGAATTACAGGAATTTGTGCAGCAGTTACTATTCCACCTAAACCCCGCCATGTTCACACTGAATCCTCTCTAGGACGCTACCAGGTAGCCCTGAATTGTTGCCATAAAGATTCAGGCACAATTAATCAGGGAAGTTTTTTTCAAAATATTGCCAGTCTAGAAGCTGTCACATAAATTAGGGCATTATTGTCAGTGGTGTTATACATGTCAACAGCAACTAAACCCAAACAACCCACCCCCTCCAAAAAAAGATCTGCCATAATTACAGAAAAAAACAGACACAGCCAAACCTCTTAAGAACCGTAGAAACTATGAAAAAAACAGCACATTTAATGACTTCCCAAGGAATCTAGCGCATCCCATCTGCTCTCATTTAAAATTAATTTAATACTGTGAAATGATTAATTGAGAATTACCAATGGACTCGCGACAGTGGAACTGCAGCTCTTTACAAGCAGAAAATGGAAACCGAAAATGTTTTCTCATATAATTTAAATCATTCACGATCCATCTTTATCCTAAGATAGATCAAATAGTTCCTTCATGTCCATGTATTTTCAATTTTTTGTTTGTAGGCAATAATATATGGGGTGTGGGGGCAGGGAGGAGGAGGAAAGTGAAAAGAAAGATCAATTTTTTTATAAGCGGTTCCTCAAAGTGTTATTTCATTCTGGTCTCTGAGAGAATACTATTATAGTAAGTGCAAAGCTTTATATATATAGTTTTCTTTGTGTCAGATGAATATACTTGGCTTGAAAAATGTTCAAGTCACCTCAGTTCACCATCTTAGTAGTAAAATTCAGAAAAAAAAATCAAATATACAAGTCTTGCTGAAGACATTTCTTACTAATTAACATATTTTTTGAACACTTCGTAACAGACTGGATACTCCCACATATCACCTGCAGGACCTATGCTAGTCAAAAATCCTCTCTCCTTTACAGATGCAATATTCATTCTTATATTATTTATGTGGTTTATAAAAGAGGGTCTCACTGAATTGTAGTACGCAATGTTATTCAGCTAACTCAATTACATCTGGCATAAAAAATGCACTATTAACTATTTGTGGTTTTGAACTTTTCCTTTTTTTAATAGCTTCTCAGCAGTAACATTTGGGATGGGAAATCTTCCAATAAAAGTAGTAGCAACCATGACAATTCAAGGCCAGGTTGGATGGGGCACTGAGTTGCCTGATCTAGTGGGTGGTATGTTTTCCCATGGCAGGGGAAGGGCTGGAACTAGATGATCTTTAAGGCTCTGTCCAACCCAAATCATTCAGTGACTGTGGGGTTACATGCTCCCTTACTTTCTTCTGTTCAGACTGTAAAACAGAAAATAGTGTGAAAGCAAGCCTCTCCTGAAAACTGAAATTCAGTTGTCTTTGCGTGACCGTAGTTTCATCTGTAAAAGCAAAGCAACAATAAGAACTTCTACTATATCTGAAATTCAGATTTAAATAACCGTATCACAGTCCACTGTATGGGATTAAGTCTAAAAATTATCTTGTAATATATTAATTTCTACAAACCTCACTGCAATACAGAAAAATAATTTTTTTTCAAGATGGCTACTTCAAAGGCGGGCCTTGCACATCAGGTTACAGAGCAAAGCCCAGCTGACAACATGCATCATCCAGTTTTAAATCAGCAGTATGTGTATTCAAGGTTATAACTTCATTCTTGAAATGGTATGTCAAGCAAAATCTATAATGGAGTAACTTTGCATAAAATATATTGACTACATTACATGGACTGTAAATATACAAAAGGATATTTAGGACATTTTAAAGAATTCTTACTGAAAGATGAGAGTCTGTAGGAAACCAAGCTGATAAGAGTGATCAATACTTATGAATATAAATGGATATGGTATGACCATGTCAGTAATTAACATTTATATGAGTTAGTACGGTCACACATGTATTAATGTACACACCCCAAATAACTGAGACAGAAGAAGTTTTAGATACATTTAATCCATCAATTATGGACTGCAAATATAAACATCCAATTGTCATTCACAGAGGCACCAATGGGACAGGAAGCCTTTCACACATTTCTGTAAGATGAAGATAAGTAAATAAGCCACAGTGATGGAGATAAGCGGCTTTGATTTCTGGAGGGCTTTTTTCAGTACAAAAGAGGGTATTGAGAAGCAGTTTGTTGAAAGATAAAGCATAATTAGATAAAAAAGCAGAAAAATAACCCCAAGCTTGCTGCAATTTATAGTTTAACTAAATTCTGAAGAACTTTTCAAACGGAAGATCTTATTTCACAAGTGATGAGCACTTGTGTACTGCAGAATACTTCCTCTTATTTAGACAACATTTTGATTAACTAACTTGTTTTCATAACATGAGCAAAAATTAGGATTGTTAATTACTCTGAATTAACAAAGGCAATTAATGTATCCATAATATGCAATAACACAGAGCAAAATGCTGAAAATTTTTTGCTTTGAGTTTTGGAATTAAGACTAGGTGCAAATTTTCCATTTTCTGGCACCTTGCATAAGTATGTTATGGTAAGCCTATAATAATGTTTTTCTAATGATTAATTACAGTCATATTTTGTATCAAATTCTACCCTCAGTTAGTTCACTGATGAAGAACTCCTTAACCTTGCTGCTGCAGGATCAGGGATTGGAAATATTTGCATGCAGTTGAGACCATAAGCCATAAATCTTAGTGAGACTAATGAAGATTAGATATCTAAGTACCCTCTGTGAGGTGTTGCATGGATTCAGATAATGTCTACTTGGAGCAAGGGAGTATGGTACAAAGGTTTGAGTTACAATACACAGTGCTAGGCAGATGTTTTGGCTCATCTAGCTGAACTATCAGGGTAGTGAATAAAATTAGGAAGTTCATCCTGCACTCTGTAGGATAAAGAGAGGCAAACTTTGAAAAGAAGCAAAAAAATTCAACATGGAAATGTGAAGCAACGTATTTTGTGAGACTAAGTAGTCCTGCCTCTTCTGGGGAAGAAGTGAGAGCTGACCGCTCATCCTATCCTATCCCTCCTGTGCTCTCAAATGTGAGGGTAGCCTACCTTGCTGAGAAGCAATTCTTCATGTGGAAGACAAGTAAGGGCAAGAACGACATGGATTAACAGAGAAAGAGACACTGTGTCACACATAGCTCATTATCTGAAAAGAAATTTCGTAAGGAAACTCAAAAAACCACCAAATGTGACTTTTTTTAAAAATGCAATGATGTAACAAAATGGATCCAGAGTTGTTTATTTTAATTACCGGTTGTAATTATTTCATACATTAAAGCCTTTAGTTTGAGATAATATTATTGTGACAGTTAGGCCTAAAGTCATTACAGTGTATTGTATTTAATTTAAAAGATAAAAGTATGAAGTAGAATATATTTGCTGCCAAAACCTTAAGGAAATCAGACTAGTGAACTAGAAAAAGTCACTGGGTATGCAGACAGAAGCAGTCTGTTGAAGTGCTAAACCCCTCTTGACAGCATCTGCTCCTTCTCTAGGTGAAGAGAGAACTTTTTATTTATTCTAAGTTTTCTGAGTAGATCAATTCATTGACTAGTGCACTCACACTAGAGGAACCAAATCAGAAAGAAAAAGAAGTAAAGCAATTTGTAGACTATGCATACAGACTGAGAGAGCAATAATGATACATATTGGTTCTAAAATCTTCAGATAAAGTAACCAGAACTGTTATCTGATCCAGCATTAATAATCTAAACATACTATCAGGAAAACTGAAAAACAGCTGCACTTCTACCAAGTTCTTTAATCCCAAAAGACAGCAATCTTCTCTTCAAATATATTTTTCTTTGCATTATTTCAAGAACGTCTTATACATTTTCTCTCCAGTTTTTCCTTACCTTTGAAAATAGATTTTTTCCCCCCTTGTACAAAGTGGTTTTAAGTAATACTGAAAACTCATGAGTGATATTGATACCATTTCTTCACTGAAGTCCCTGGCAAAGATCCCAATGAATAAGAGTGATAGGGCAAGACTGATTTCAAGAGTTTGTAAGAAGTAATTTATTGAAATGTGAATCTGCTGATGCAAAAATGTCATAATTTTTTGACTGCAGTACTAGGAAAGGAAGGAAAGTTGCATATTCCAGAAAAAGACATAAATTTCACAGGACGAAAGAAAAAAACATGGGGATGGAATGAGGATCAAACTAGGATGAATGGTCTCACTCTTTGAAAGCTGCCAAAATGCCCAAGCCAAATGGTGCTTTAATCTGAAGTGAGCAGGAAAAAAAATAGGCAACTGTTAGAAGTATATCCAAAAACTTGTTGAGAGCTGGAAAAATAATGTGAGCAGAGAAAGTTAAATGTCACAGTTTGTAGAAAGTGATTTAACATGTCTCCAGTAAAATAGTCTCAGATGACTAACAACCTTCAGTGCAGTACACTGAATACAAACTTGGGTCTGGTACAGCCTGAAAACACCAAGAGAGTTTCAACATTAATTAAGGGTATTTAGCATTTATCTTTAATAAAGAAGTCTACTAAAATGAGAGTAGAAAAGAGGTTATTTTGTTTAGATACCAAAAAGAACTGGGGAGATAAAAGCTACAAATATCCCTTAGAGTATCTTGTTTTTAGAGAAAATTTTGCTATGATAAAACCCCAAAGACCCATAAATAAGGTTGATTTGTGAAAGTGTCGAAAAGAGAGAAATACAGTGCACATGGGAAGGTAAGAAATTGCAAATAATCACAGTACCATAATAAGGAGTAGTTGAACATGAAGAAATTTGTAATGAAAATATAGGTAATGAGTAGTGTACTGACTCAGGGATTTGTGCTAGTGGAGTCAAATCTGGTTGTCTTCCCCTTTTCCAGAGCTCATAAATGTAATCAAGAGTATAGCTAAAAGCAATGTGTGTGTGCAGCATGTGGTCTTTCTTTAACAAAGCTTTTTTTCCGTACAAAATAGTGGATTTACACCAGTGCAATGACAATGGTACTTACAGGTGTTCAGGTTTGAATACTATTGGTGTTTTTATTGTAAAGCTGAAAATCCAAGTAATTTTGACATATAAATAACAACATATGTGATCACAGCAATGTCATTGTACTTCATCTATTTCCATTATATTTATAGGTTATATTTCATTGCACTATATGTTTGATACAGCTTCGTTTTTGTTATTGTAGTGACTGTCATTTTTTCTGCCCTCTTAAAAGGAGACATTTCAACTATGACATATATCCTTGAACACAACTGGTAGATTTTGTTATGCTTTTTATTTCCAGTTACTTATATTGTAACTTGTATTAGAAATGGTCAGCCTCCCACTGTCCACATCTGCTTTCAATTCACAAGCAGTTGGTGTAAGTCATGCATCATCAGCATTTTGCTTGCTTGCCATTCTGTATCATCTGGGAAGCCATTATATGCAGTAATAGAAGCAGAAAATAGGTACACTCCTTCTTTAAATTTTCAGCAGGGATTCTGCGTTTTGTAACTTCTGCAAATTGCACCATTAAATTGCATATGTTGGCCTGTTGGGTGCCCCTAATTAAATAAATAAGGAAAAGCACACATAAACTTCATGAACTGACTAACTTACTAAAACTTCCAGGGAAATAAACGAGCTTCCCAACTTTTTTTTTTTTTGTCTCAAAAACTGGTAAGCTATGCAGAAGCACAGTTTATCCTGCCAATTATATTTAGTGACACAAGTGCATACTGCATATAACAAACATAAAAGTTCCATTTAGCTCATACTCTTTCTTCTTCAAACATGTGAGTTCTAAACTATCAGAGTAATATCAAAGAATTGTTGAAGAGAAAAGGTAAATTTCCTCAGGAGAAGAAAAAATAGATCCGATAATGAAAATGGGCAAAATTAGTACTTCATTGTCCTAGTTTCAGCTGGCATATAGTTTATTTTCTTCTTGATAATGAAGCAGTGGTGCATTTTGAATTTTGTAAGAGAATAATGTTGACATCACAGTGATGTTTTAGTTGTTCCTAAGTAGTGCTTACTCTAAATTGAGGAGTTGTCAGTTTGCTATGCTCTGCCGGAAAACAGCTGCACAACAAGCCAGGAGAGAGCATGGCTAGGACAGCTGACCTGAACTGGCCACAGGAATATTCCATTCCATGGAACAACATGCTCAGTGTGTAAACTGGGGATAATCGTCTGTGAGGGGCCAATTGCTGCTTGGGGGCAGCCAGCAGGTGGTGAACAACTGTGTTGTGCATCACTTGTTGGGTTTTATTCCTCAGTCTCCCTCTCCTTTTCATTAAAATGATATTATTGTTGTTATTTTATTGTTGTTGTTATAATTTACTCTTTTTTCCAGTTATTGAATTGTTTTTCTTTTAAGCTATATGTTTTACTTCTTTCTGATTTTCCTCGTCATCCCTGTGAAGGGGCAGGGGAGTGAGTGAGAGGGTGAGTGAGTGAGTGAGTGAGTGAGTGAGTGAGTGAGTGAGTGATGGTTTGTTGTCGGTTGGTGTTAAATTATGATAATTATGGATTTGCTTATGTATCTCCTCAAAAATTTTATTTTGTGAAATATCTAGATTGCTCAAAACTCAAAAAGAAACAACACAAATTTAAACTCTGTAGGAAATAAATATTGTAGTGTTGTTATATGAACAATTCCCTGATACAAAATCAGATATAGCATATTTGCTTTCATTTGAGCAAGAACAGAGAAAATATTGGAACCTGTGTGTATTTACCTTCTTTTTCTGAGGCCAGTAAAAGGACCACAAGTTGACCTCCAAACCACAGTTGTAGAGAGGCACTTATTTGGCTCATATGTACGTATTTGCTGAAGTAAAGTTCAGTAGGTAATAGTGATTCATTTGGAGTGCTGGGACAGATGGGGGAAGTGGCATGAAGGACAAAGCCATCAGCACTGAACCATACTGCTTTATGGTCAGCAAAATTTGAACTCAGAGAACTTTTTTCCAGCTCTATATCTTCATTCCTGGAGACTTTCCACAGAGAAATCGAAAATTAGAAGCTTGAAAGATATTAAAAATGAAAGTGATTAGAATTGGTATTCAAATTACCAATATTTAGTTATTTATTCCTGCTTCAAGTCAGGAAAGAAAGTTGTTTTTTCCCAATATGAAACCTGAAAAATTTTATCAGTGAAGTCTCATGATATTCACAGTTGGTCTGGTTCCTTAATTTGAAGCAAGCCAATCCTCTGTGTAGGCTTTGCAGTGTTTTATTCTGGCTGGATTGACTGAAAATTCCATGTAGAAGGCAAAGCTGTGGCCTTAAAGATGAGCTAATGCTCTCACTGAAGGCTTTGTGCAGCAGTGCTTGGCCAAGGAAGTATGGATGTCACTTGAGTGGGCGAATAGCAGAGTATTCTTCTTGCTCATATCCCATATCTGCTTGGTCTTAATGCAGACTTCTTAAATAGTAGAAAGAAATGTATATTGTATTTAAAAAAAGCTTCTAAATATTTCTTTTTATCTATCATTAAATAAACTAAAGAATGCCTCAGAAAAAATTATTGCTTACCATTGACAACTAAAGTCCACCTGATTAGTTGAGGTTGATAGAAATATAAAGTTAGGTAAAATTAGCCTCACTGTCGGGGTAACTATACTAGAGGTGTGACTGGAAGGACCGACCAGACATGTTCTGTTCATGCACAAAATAAAAGCAAACTTGTGTAAATTACCAGCCCACTTTCCTTTCCCCATACTTTCCTATAACCTAAATTATACAAATTATTTTTAAGGTTTTTAATACATCTTGTTGTTCTGGGGTTTTTTCTAGGACATAGTTTCTTTTTAAAATGTATTGACTCCTATTTTCTATGACTCTCTTTAAAAAAACACAAACCAAACCAAAAAAACCTCACCCTGAAAAAAAAATCAACCCAACAAAAAAATTGCCATTAAACCCTAACTAATCTAAAATTCTGGAATTTAAAGCACCTTTAACAAAATCAGCCATAAATCTCTGTGTGTTTAGGTATGGCTAAGAGTCTTAAATATGAGATTAGGCATGCTTAGGCTATGGCATTAAAAGCCCTCTAGTCCTAATATTCAAGTAGAATTAATTGTCAGTGAAATTAATAAAAACCGTGTATTACAATTCTTGGTTTTTCTTGCATGTTTCATGATAACTTTGTGCTAGTTTATTAAACACTGTCATCACGACTTTCTGAAGGCTCCACTCTGTATACTGGCTATAAATAATACATTAGTCTCAATGCTATCATTCTTTTCATATATTGTTTTTGAAAGCCTTAATATATGACCTTTTCATTTTAGAATGAAGCTTATTCCTAATAAAGATAAGATACCTGCAATCAAAACGGCTTTAAATTATTGAGTTTAATGAAGTTTAACTCTTTTGATATTGGGTAGATAATAAGATCAAATAAATGTACAATTTTATATAATTAAAAATGCATTCTAAATGTTACTTTTGTTTGGATTGATTTTGAGGGTTTTTTTTCAAGACTACTTTTTATGAGGTCATTTACAGACATAATCATGAGTAAATGTGACTTCTTTTATAGCTAAGGCAAATGAAGCATATCTTCAATTAGAAACTTTTGAAAATGTACTGTGGTAGCCTACTGAGAATGGAATTGCTTTTCTTCACAGCTTCACACCCACTCCTCTTTAGAAGATCATGGCTGTAGATAAGTGCTGCAAGTGCAATATCCTTCTCTTCAAGTATTTTCAGCCACTAGGTGCTTCAAATTGCCTATCTCAAGTGTAGTTTGGGATATTTCACAAATATATATGTGCTTGCTTTACTTTAAGTACTCACATTACTTTTGCTAAGTTTTCCTGTAATTAAGTAAGTATAGCTGTTTAAGTAGACATAACTGTAATGATTTGCACTCCGTATATAGGCAGAAGCAAGTTTTCAAATTGTTTTCTATGATCCAGCAGGAATTCCCTCTGCAAGGTGGACAGCATAGCTGTTCCCTGTGTGGTCATGGTCCAGTAAGCTTCATCTCTTTCTCTCTATGCCTTTATGTAAATTATTTCAGTATCTGGTTTTTTGTTTATTGTTCATAGTAATAAAATGAATGTGTTTCAAAACTAGAAAGATTAATTATAACTGAAGGGTATTTTAAAAGAAAAAAAAATTAAAATTAAAGAGACTTTAACAGTAGTGTTTTATGTTCTTCCAACAGGCTTGTACTGGCAGTTGGAATCATTAAGACACAGTAAGACATACTAAGATAAATTTAGTGTCAAGAAACAAGTTACAGGTAAGGGCCAAAAGCCCACTGGTACTCTCATAGAAGAATTACATAGGGAAGCTTTCAAAAAATTTTTATGAATAATCAATAATTCAGGTTGTACAGAGTTATTTTTTAAATTCTGAAGGCCAAAGCAGACAATCGTATGTATAATCCCTCTGTATTTTCTCACTTTCGATTAGTAAGCTTCTGATTTCCTAATTTTTTACCATTGAACAGAAATCATGTTAAAGACATAAGGTGCTCAAACAACCCAGAAAAACATTCTGGTTTAATGCTAACGTATGTAGGATAATCTTTGAAGCTATTTTTGTGCATAGTAGAGCCCAGTAAAAATACAGGAAAAAATCTATTGCCTGAACCTCATCTTTCTTGAGCTACCTGCATTAACTTCATTTCATCAATTTAAGAGCTGCAATTTTCCTAATTAATTCTAAGAAATTAAATTATTCAAAGCTTGATTCTTATAAGAACCAGAGTTTCAGGTGGCTTTCAGGTGATACTCATGTCCTAGTTTGATGATAATAGGATCTGTTTAGACAGGCCTTTTGTTCTGTAGCAGCTGTTACAAAGACTGATAGCTTGATTCTTAATGTTCACTCTGCTCCCATTTAGATTGATGACAATAAGGCTTTAATGAGGATTGAAGGATTGGATAGAAATGTTTCTGAATATTTCTTAGATGAAGCAATACTGCTGGGTATATATTAAAAAAAAAAGAATCAAAACTACTCTCCCTGGTAATTCAATAACAAACATAAAAGAATCATACCTGAAAGACACTTCTGGGTTAGATAATTCTGTTTCTACACAACCGTCAAGCACTGCTGAAATCATGCATAGTTGAACTACAAGAAAACAGATATGTGAACAATTTAGTCATCTAACTCCCAGAAAAGTCACAAGTTCTTAAGTATTTGTATGATGAAGCTCAGCAATGTTCTATGAAGGAGGTTCCTAGGGTAGGATCCAAGACACACTGATTTTCCTCAGTCTTCAATAGGTGTTTAGTAAAGCCTTTGACAAATATGAAGAGTTCTTGTTGAATTTGATTGGGAAAAAGGACAGTATTTTTGAGTGTACTTTTTTACAGCTAGTTAGTTTTTAAAATATTGGTTTATTGATTTTTTTTTTATTTTATGAAGCATTTATGATCTCTCTGCAAATGTGCATACGGAGTTTTAGAAATATAGTTATGGATGCTGTTGTATAGTGCTGAAAACAATGAAAGGAATGTGAACTTGAGTCATATGAATAGTAGACTCTATGCTTATAGAAATGCATTAATGCCCGGGGTTTTAATTTACTATGAATCAAAAAGAATTAGAAAATGACTCTTAAATGCGAAAGACTGGAGGTGGAATTGCATGTGCATTATGAGGAAGTCCAGATGCTTGAGCTAAAGTTGGACACCACAAGATGTTCACTGCTGATCAGGAACCCTTGTGGAGGGAGGAAGCTGCCTCACCCCAGGTTTCTGCTTTCTTTGAAGGATTATGCAAATACTTCCCTGGTTTCTGCAGGAGGAAGCTGTGTGCAGCAGATCCACAATAATTGCTATTTTCTGTTTCTAGTTTCCTTTAAAAAAAGCTTCTCAATACTACAGGAACATTGAAGAACCTTCTGAGCTTTTGGGGTTTCGCTAGTTGTTTGACTGATATTTTGAGGAGAAATTTTGCTAAATTTGAGTGAGAAAAGAAAAAAGAATTCAGGGTGAAGTAGTCCATCTCTTGAGGAGAACCCCACCACCCTCAAATGTATTCTTTTATATGGAAAAAACCCTAGGGTTTTTAATTTTATAATTTTAATTTCATAAAGGCAAAAAAAGATGAAAGATTTATACTACGTTTGCCTGAAAAAAAATTGGCAGGAAGAGTAGTTTAATTTTTCAAAATTTATTTAGTATAAATCTTAGTTTATCAAGCAATGATGGTTTTAATTCACAATTTCTCCTGTGAACCACCAGCCTTCCTAGATCATAGATGAACAGATCTAAAACTTGTTCTAGAGAAATGATCTCTTGCTACTTCATATGCAGTATTATTTTATTGTGCTGCTTTATCAATATTGATCTCTTTAATGTGGAAGAAAACATATTTAAAATATTCACTGCACAGGAAGAAGCAAGGATTCTCACAGTTATTTGTAGACCAAAATGGTGCAGTGTTTAATGTTCCATTCATTTCTCTTAACTATGCTGCAATTATATTGTAGCAAAGTTAAAAAAATACATCCTCATAAAGTTTATAATATAAACAAAGTATTAACTAGGCTCTAAAAGTTGTGCTTAAAGGAACATTCTAATATAAGCATGAAACTGATAAGTTTGATGATATTTGTGTTCCCTTGCTAATGGAATTATAGTATACAATCCACAAGATTCGCTTCAGGGGGAATAGTTTAATATAAAATGCATATGTAAATCACATAAGGAAATTGTCAGAATAGGTTTACATGAAAATTGAATCACATTTGTTATATTAGGACAGACACAATGTCATTTACCATATGTCTTGCCTTGTGAAATTCAGTCACAGTATTTGGCAAAGCTGAACAGTTCAGAAGCTGCATAATTAATACTTGCCTCAGTGCGTGCTTGCAGGCATTGTTTGGGGAAATTTTAACATATATTCTCTATACCTACTCATTTCTGTAATGTGCTACCAAGCCATTTAAGGCTTATGTAAACACACATTATAGAAGCATATACCTTAAAGATATATTGCTTTTAAAAGCCTGTTATTTACTAAATAAAGCTCCCCAGTTGTTAAGTGTTTATTCAAGTTTAATTTGGAATATTTTTTTCTTAACTAGAAAGCAGACTATGCATCTGCCATTTCCTTGTCACAAAACACAAAGAGGAAGATAGTATAGAAAATGTGGACTGGAGAAAATAGAAATGGTTAAAATGGAGAAAAGAACAAGATAAGGAATCCAGAAATAAATGGAGAAAATCCAGGGAAATCACTTTGAATAAAAATCAGATCAAAACAGCAAACTAGACTGGAAGATGTTGTAAAGTGAAATGAGGAAAAACATCTTTTTGTTAGGCAAGTACAGTCCTCACTTTTGTCTTCACCTCAGGTATACTGTGTGTCATGTATGACAAATGCAATACATTCTTTTGCTAATAAACTCAGTAGTTCTCAGTCCTTCAAGCAAATAATAGAACAATGGCAAAATTCACTCCTTACACTGGTGTTTTTTTCAGAAATATTTGCAAAAAATCTGCTTTTTGCACATGCTTAGGTATACTTGGAAAGTCTTAGCTTAACACCTTTGAGATCAAAGAATAAAGAACTTGTGTATTGCCCTGCAAAATCTTTCATGCATGAGATAAATTCAGCATCAAGAGAAATACATGAGAATACATTAGTGCACTCAATCAATTTCTTTGAGTTGTGCTCCGGGGAACTTATTTTTAAAGTGGTGTGCAGGAGGTCCTCAGTATGCACTGACATTTTGCTGAGGTATATTGTTAATAAATAATTTGATTTGTGCACACATGTCCCTTACATGGCTTTAAAGATTTATTGCTTAATGGCTGATTTAACTTAGCAGGTGAATTGAAACAGGGTAACATGGGACCACTGCAGCTAAGTACAAGATGGCAAATTTATCACTGCACAAGCTGTGTCTTAAATGCAAAACCTATAAAGCCACAACATTGTCTAGTTTTAGGCCTAAAATTGGATACTTAAACTAACATGTTTATTTCCATAGTGTCCTTATGGTTTCGCTAGGATAGAGAATTCTAAACAAGAAAAGAGAGCAAAAAGCTCCATTAAACACTGATGTAGAGACAGAATTTGTCAGTGAAACCACAGGATGCAGCAAACCTCATCAAATCTGCCCAAAGGAGTGGTTTTGCCCTCTTCCTTGCCTTTCCCTGTGTCAGCACTGACATTTGCCTGACCCTCATCAGTGATCTTGTTGAGGAGCTAAACCAGTGTAAAACAACTCACTTGTTTGCTGGATGAGTTCTCTGCTCTGACCCAGCTCACTGAGCAGCAGACAGATGTCAATGCACGTGAGGGAAGTTAGGGGAGCAGAGAAGTGAACCAAAGCAGATTGGCGCTAGACAGCATAGGGGTGTGTGACGCTATGGTCTGAGAGTATCTCCGTCATTCACACTGTTATATGGAGGTGAGTTCCTTAATTCAGACCCAAAGCTTAGTTGTCCAAAGGTAGGCTGTCCCCTCTCCCATCTCAGATTTAAACAGCTTCACAAAAGCATAGTCCTGTTTGCTTCAGCTTCCATTGCTGGCCTTGTCCTGTTCAGTTATATTCTGAACATGTTTTTATTGGTTCCTATTCCTTAAACCAAAAATCCACTGTAACTAGCTTTGCTAACAGGAATGACAGCAAAAGCTGTTTCAAGAACGCAGATATTGGACCCCTTTTATTTTTCTTTAGTGATTTCATTCAAGGGAGTGAACTATTAAAAAATTATTACTCTTTGTAAGGATGATTTGCTGAGTCATTTACAGAGTCATTTGCTGATTTGCCTCAAGACATGGTTTAAATTGTTGTTCTTTAATTCAATAGTTTTGCCCTCTATTCTCGTTATTTCTGGGAATCATTAGAATTTGGTTATTAGCGAAGCTAATAAAGCATCTATCTTTATTCCAGAGAGACAGTTCTGTCAAATGAGTTATCTAAAAGGTAGATGAAGTGAGGATGCCAATGATAGATGTTTTACTCCCTACCTTGGAGACTTCCTCTACCATAAATTAGATTTCTGCAGTTATGAGGGAATGTGTCAATGACCAAAAAGGTTTTCCTCTGGGTTTTTTTTAGCTGTGAACTCTATTTCTCTCCTTGGTACTTCACTATTTACGAATAACAGATCAACTCAAGGTCTAACACATGAAATAATATGAGAAAAAGTTATATTCATTATGTATATAGGAAGAAGAAAAGAGTCTGACTTTTATTTCATTTATTTACTCATTTTCCTTGTGTTAAAGTCAAGCAGAAACCTTTTTCTGCGTTATGCTTTAATGGCTGCCTTTTCAATTTTTGACCGTTAAGGTCTGTAGAGAAAGGAGTATAGAGAAAAAACCTTGATTTTTCCCATTGCGATCATATAAATTATACAACTTTACAGCTTCTTAAACCAGCACTTTTCTAATGAAGGCAGACCCCAGTAACATTATATTTATCCATCAAACATACCATCAAACATGCCCCCCTTGCTATGATGCCGTCCCTTTCTTCAATATGTTTGACTTGTGTTCTCTGCAAAGGGAGATGAAGCACAAATATAAACAGGGCAGAAAATAAACAATCAGCAATTCAAAGAGTTGTCAAGCACTTTGAAATTTAAATCTTTGCTAAAGCAATGCTTGTCAATGGAATAACATTGAAATAACTGGGTTCTCCTTGCACAAGAACCAGTCTACAGCAGAGATGAAATGAGACAATAATCTACAATATTCTCTATAATACATTCTTTTCATCTTTCTGCTACACAGACAATAATTCATCAATTAAATCAGGATATGTAACAGTTTAGTTGACAAACATCTAAGAAGGCATTAATTTAAATTTCTGTAAGGAAAAAACAATTTGAAAAATAATAAGAAAACTTTCATTAAATTCAAAGAACAATCTATCTACGAAAAGATAAAATATATAGAGAAGTAAAAGTATACTAAAGAGTGAATACAGCATTTTTGGGATTACAAGGCCAAGCTCCTGGAAGATAAGAAATACTGGAATTAGTTTAAGCAAGAAATTTAAGCAATTTTAAGTCATTACTAGTGAACGAAGTTGTGTAATTATGCCATTCTGTGCTAATTTTTGTGAACTTTGCTTCACAAAAAGTCAGTGACCAATATGGAAAAAATAAAATATTAAAAAAAGTGTCTTTTGCACAGAGCAACTGTATCCTCACAACATTTTCTGTGGAATATACGGTGAAGAACCTTAGCAGTTTACAGCTAGTGACAAGGAGAAAGTATTATTTTTATTTTATAAATACAGGTCAGAAACAATGGCTACAAGAAACAATATTACCTAACAGCAGTGGTGGCTGCTTCAGAATTGTTAAGTGGTTCAGGATTTGTAACTTTGGTATTTTTGTCAAGTTTTCCATTAAGCTATTCTTTAAGGCTGATCTTCTATCAGACTCAGAACAAAAGCTCTACCTCTTTTTCTTGGGCCCAGGTGGTATATAACAATATCCCATTTTAGCAGTAAATTGATTTGAGAATCTAAAAGCTTTTGAGCATACCTCTAAAGAAAATAGAAATCTATTATGTCATAGCTCTAGTCTTCCATTAAAAACAACTTTATATTAAAGTGCTGGAAAACCAAATTCTAGCAATTTCTGTCAGTATAAATGAGGAGAAATTCTTATTTTAGCAAAGTTTTCCATTTTTCTCCCACTCATAGCTTCATTTTAACTGTTATCTTCAGGGGTTCTGCAGCCACTGTGAAAACTGCTGTCATTAATTTTTAAAAAAAACCCACTCATTAAAAAAATAAACTTTTAGGATCTCCCAGGGCAGGTTACCTTATAGATATAGTATAAAATGACAGATGATTCTTGAGCTGACTACACATCTTTTCTCACACAGTCAGAAACACTGGCATTTTATCACTATTAATTATCCCCTTAGAACACTTCTTGGTATAGCAAGCTATCAGCTTCATAGTCCTGGACCCAAATGCCTATGCTAATAACAGCATGTAAGCAATATTCAGTAGTGAGTTATAGAGTAAGCTAGAAACCTGCCAACGTTGTTATCATCTGCATTCATCCTTTCACCTCTCTCTTGAAAGAGCCTAGTTTATCTAACCAGACTCTTGCAGGCACTATTTTGTTCACTGGAGGGAAATAATATTGTCATGGGTTTAAACTCCAAAAGATAAGCTCTGGTTGTTGCCATTAAAGGTATATGATTGCAGGGTGGACTTTATGGAAAAGCACATAATATTTATTAAACAATTATTTTCTTGCAGAATTCTAGTCATTTTCATTCCATCACTAACAGGGTTACTTACATGTTTGAGCAGGGAGCTATAGCAAGCTCTCATTGCTTCATTTTTATAGCACAATTGAACTGAAAGATCACAGCTGGTCACTGCAAAATGATATGTCATCACATCTATAAAGTTTTATATATTACACGTTGCAAAGGATGGTTTTTTCTTTTTCTTCTTTTGCATAACGGATACATTCTTCATGATAACATTTCAGAATGTTTTATCTATCACTTTCTGTGAGATTCATCTGTCAATTATCACTTCCCCAAATTTCCAGTTCTCTCCAATCCTGCTGTTCCTTAAGGGAGGCATAATACACATTTGATGCTGGTGCTAATATACTGGTAGAAGAATTAAAGAGCAATGATGAGGAAGTAAAATTAAGGTGAGTTTTTTTTGCCAAGCATCTAATCTCTTATTACCCTATATTGATTGCAAAAATTTCTTTCTTAGAGAGAATCTAGGGAACACAGATTATCAGCTTCAATTATATCTTGCACCTTTATAATTCACAGAAACGTAATGAGCTTCTGTGATCACCAGAGTCACTGGCTTCTAGAAGCACAAGTTATGTGACTGCTCCTATGGCAGCAGTGGCCTTGACTTCTAGGAAGTGGTAGGTATGGATACCTAATTGGGCAGCCTTCTACCATTCAGCTTCAAGAGACAACTGGAGGTAGCTCTTTATTTGAACAGGATAGTTTACCATGCTTTCCTTCCTTGGAAGTGATGGTTTTAATCCTGACTTGTGTTGAAATGTTCGGTGCAATTTTTGGCATTTCCTAGAAAGCCGTCAGTGGGATCTGACATCTACAGCAAGATAAGATAGTAGAATAGAATATACTGAGTTGGAAGAGCTCCATCAGGATCACCAAATCCAATTCCTGGCCCTGCACAGGACACACCAAGAGTCACATCATGCACTTGAGAGCGTTGTCCAAACACTTCTTGAACTCTGTCAGGCTTGGTGCTGCCACCACTTCTCAGGGGACCCTGTTCCAGTGTTCAAGTACCATCTGGGTGAAAAACCTAAACATAAACTAAAATAATGTACAAACTAAATCAATTTGATCAAGAATATAAGGTCTAATGGCATTCCAAAGAATAGAGTTACTATTGTGTTATTATGATTGAAAAATATTAAATTTTCTAGTTTTTTTCTTCAACGTGCTTAGTATCTTCCTGAATTTTGATTATATTAAATGTTAATGAAGAAATAAAGGTAAAATAAATTCAGGCCATTGGATATAATATTAATTTAAAGGCTTTGATACTTAATATATTTGGTATAAGGGACTTGGTTATGAGTAGGCAATACCTACGTTACATTGCTTATGTCCCAGAAGAGAAAAGATTATCCTCTTATTTGTTCAAGTAAATGAAAAGGATTGACAGGATAAAAGAGTGAATAATTACAACAGAAGAGCTTTCATACTGGACATGTGAATAACGCACTTGCAGGGTTAATTCAGGGTAATATAGCAACAGACATAATTTTGATGTAATTTAAAGTAGATAACCAACAGAGATGGACTCCTTGATTATACTGTAGCAATGGAATTAAATACTATTTTTTTTACTTGTTAACAGGTAGGTGGGTAAATGATAATTTGTGTTCTGAATGTTATGGGGCTTTTTTTCCCCAGACCTTGCACAAAAATCCATATGACTTTTTACCAGTTATTGTTCTTATTTAATTAAAAATTCTCCTTACAAGAAATAGAGACGATTTATTTATTTATTTATTTAAATTCTGATTTATGTGATTAAATATGTACATTCCTTTCCCATTTTATATTTCTACCTTTATAAAGTTTTTTCTGACATTAATTCAGAACGGTTGTTTTACTGCCTAATAAAGTCTACAATGAGCCATGCTGAAGATAAGTGTTTTAGATCTTTCAGAATTTAATTATCTTGTCCAGCTAAGCAGAGAAGGTTAACATCAGGAGTATGCAAGCACAGAACAAAATCCTAGCAGGTTTTGGTTTGTGAGTACAATTGCTCTGATTTTTACTGATAAAGAAGATTATCTCGTAGCTTGCTTTTGATGTACAGTCATACAATGTTCCCTTGCTTACCTCAGCTGAAGGTGTGGATTTCCTGAAGAAACCACTAGCATGCTGCTCATTTTGTTTTTTCCACATTGTCTTCCCAAATATGGAGTAGCTACCTGTGAAATCAATCTTCAAGTTTTTAGCCCTTGATGCCCCTCCAAATTCAGAGACCCCATTTAAGACAAGGATCATATCTACCTATAGGGATGATTCTAACAGAAAAAAGTCTCTCTCTGTATATTTTTTCTTCCCTGACATGCAAAAAAAGAATTTGTGTTGAAAACAATAACTTTATGTTACCTATAGAAAAGCTGACTTCTTGAGAATTGCCTGGAGAAAGCTTTGGATAACTTTCAGGACAATTATTTAGAATGATGGACCAGGATCCCAGGATCCTCTTTAAACTGAGTGAAATTGTGCCTGGTACAGCTTGCTGATATGAACAAACCTTTGACTCTTAATTACATTTTTTGCTTTTCTCAGGCAGAAGGGTGATAAACCGGACCTGAGGAGTAATTAAATTAGGGTACTAGCTGTTAGAACTTAAGCAGAATACGGAACTTAGAGTAGTTCTAGTAAAAATTTGTAAATTAAATGAAATGCAGAGAGCAAAACTCAGCCTCAGGTTAAACTTAATATACTCTTCAACTGTATTTAAAATCGTTTTGCATTGAGAAATTAATCTTTTCTAAAAACTGGCAGGTAGATAAATTTAGTAATAAAATTTATGTTAACTTGTGAAACGAAATTGCAACTAGTGAACAGTAAAACCATAATGAGATATATTCCAGATTTCTGCTTCCTTAAATCATACAGAGTACTCACTGGAAGCAAAACAAAACTCTACTCTACAGCATACCAAGAGATCTATGAAGCAAGAAGCAGCGAAGTCATATATTAAAATGTTAAAAAGATTATAATGATGAGGATGATGATGATAAGCAGAAGACGGATAATGTCTGCAATTTTGGAGTTTTTCCATCCTCTCTTGCTGTATATGTAAAAAGAAACATGGGCATCTGGCATACCAGATGGTTTATATTTGTGACACCCAAAGCAAAAAAGTTTGGACTAAAAAGTTCTGTTAGCATTAGCAGCAACTCAGAATCCAAATGATGATTCTTTCAGTTTGTCTCGAGTAGATTAATACTACAATTCATCAAAAAAACTGAAAAAACAGCATTCTTTCTTTGCATTTTAATTACCTCATTTTAATTCTGTTGTTCTCAGAATCACAGTTTTCTATACGGAGGGAACAAAATGAACACACTGAATTTGTATGAACAGATTTTTCACAATGAAAAAACCCCAACATGCCATCATCTTCCGTCCTGCTCAGTACCAGTGCCTGCAGTGCTGGAAACCCAACGAATAGTTCAAATAATCATTTCCAAGGGAGCATGTTGTTTTCCTCCAGTAGTGAAAGCCAGCTTCCCACTTTTTGGAACTTAGTAGTTGGTGATTTCTTGAGCCACAGAGTGTTGAGGCAGTTGCTTCTCTTTTTTCTCTAAACCCACCATCCAAGCCACCACCTAGAAAAACAGATAATTAATATAAGATTAAGTTGCAATTTTCTGTGAGAAAAATACACAGAGTTCTCTGGCAGGCAGCTTAGCTAAAGGGATAAAAACTTTCTATGCACTCTTGCTGTGTGTTGAGTTTTTGATGGATTGTAAGTGCCATTTGGTTTTTCAAGGTTCAAGAGTGGGATCCCAGCTAAGCTTTCTTTAGAAGTAATGGAGAAAATAGACTCTCTGAAAAGATAGACGTTCAGTTTCAGATGTCTGTTTTAGGATGGGAAGACCTAAAACCTAAAAGTGTTCCTTACTTTCACACAAAAGCATCTTTTAAAGTGACTAGCCCTGTACTATAGACATCTGCATTTTGTAAGATGCAATCCATCCAAGAGTACCAGCCACAGGCAGAAATAGTCTTCACAGCTGTTTGTTAATTGATATACTTTATTCATTAGTAAAAGTTCAAAGGAGAATAGGATAACCCACCATGGATATTCATTAGTTCACTGCTGATTATTTATATACATTTTTTCCAAGCTCTATGATTCTAAAATGAAAGCCAATGTATTTATAACTTAAGAGAGTAAAACAATGTAAAATTTTATTTAAAATTATTTCTTCTAATTGCTTGTCTTATGAGATATCATCATTTATATCTAGAACAACACAAGATGAGTTTGATTTATTAACATTGAATTATTCATATGAAAAATAAGAGACCAGTATTTTTGGGGGGCAAAGATAGAACTAAATAAAATTACTATCTTTTGCTAAATGTGCACAATTTGTATACACTTAAAGTTTCAGCAACCTGCTCTCTGTCTTTTAAGAATTATTCTTAGCTTATGAAAATTAAAAACTCTATAAAATCTTATAGCAAAGAGAAGGAGTGAGAAAGAAAGGAAAATTTTAGTAAGATCATAATTTAAAAATACAATACAATATCCTACACATAGAAATAGCGCAAATTAGGAGTATGAATTAGGGGTGTACTCATGTAATCATTTTGCTAAATGTTTGTAAAAAAGGCTAAATTTCGACAATTTTCTTGATGTTTATTACATTCAGAAAACAGAGAAACTGTTTTTCAATGTTTAAAAAGGATTCAGACAAACTGTTACATGTCCTCTTTCCTCTAAAGCTGGTAAGGTCCTTCATGTTTCAAACCATTGAGTGTGTGTTTTATTTTCCTGGGGTTTGATTTTTCATATACCTTCACAATTTCCTTGAAAGCCGCCTTGAATGAGGCCTTGCTGCTATTTTAAAAGTATTCTCACAAGTCCCTTGGATGACTATTATATCATGTAAATGACTTGATTTTTTAAAAGAAAAATCTTTTCACAGTGACATTTGATGCCAATAGACCGATGGAAAATAAAGTGTCTGTGAATATAATTTGACATGTAACAGTTCATGTGGTTATCTGCATTGGCTTTTGCATAATATCTACTGCCATATATTTTTTCATCACTCCTATTTGTCTAGAAATAATTTGATTTTAGCTACTCCTATGGTTAAATGAAAGATTTTCAGAAGAGAAAATTGTAGGAATTCTGAACTGATGGATGTCTTTATTTCTTAAAATGAACTACTATTTTTTTATCTGGTACACAATAGACTTAGTGTAACTTTTGAAACTTCTTTCTTAGATGTTGGGGTAATTGGGCAGTGCTTTCCACTATTCTAGAGGCATTTGTTGAGATGCAAGCTCCTTCAGGAGTTGGATTTTGTGTTACTATGCGCCTTTTATTTAGCTCAAGTCAAACCATTTGAGACACTGTGAGGGGTGGCTGGGTACATTTTAAAGACTGGGTATATGCTGAAGAATGAAAACAGTATGGTAACCTGAGATGAACTTTTGGGGGGAGATTAGTGGTGTGGGGTTATTTTGTTGTTGTTGTATTTCTTTCAGAACACAGTGCACTGGAAAATCCTTTCTCAAATACTGTCAAACCTAGAATGATTACCATATACTCTATTATATGAAATTTGAGAGTCACTTTGTAAAGTTTATAAATTTTAGAGAAATATTTTTAATTTTCTGGAATTTTGACATATAAATAAACCAGGATGAATGTAATGTAGGCAGCAAGAAGCATGGATAGCAATATAAAGCCTACTGGACTCCATGATATACCCTTTTATATGCATTTATATGCAGCAGCTGAAGAAACAGTTATATACATTAACAGTAAGGTTTTGGCAAAGACATTCTGGCTATATGTGCAAAAGGGATAAGAAGTGCTCTTATTTGATCTATGACTTTGGTCTGTTTCTCTGCCTGTTTTCTTTGCAAGATTTCTAGATTTATTCATTTTTGAGTGTCATCTACTGTGGTTTGTTACTCACTCTGGTATTTGCCTTTGCCATCTTCTTGTTAGCTTCCACATTCAACAGTTAGCTGTCTCGGATGCTGTCAGGTTGATCCATGATAATGAATTTCTTTCACCTATTCTCTGGGAAAAGTTTTACACAGGGACAACTATGGAAATTGTGAATGACATAAAATACAATTCTCTCATGATATTCTAAATTCTCTCTTATTAACTAATTAGCTGACTAAGCAACACTAGTCACTATCTTTCAGTAAAGCTAATTAAATTCACTAGAACAATTTTTTTGGTGAATATTAATAGTAGAGATTAAGAGTTGGGTTTTTTTTTTCTGTTGTTTTAAGAGGAATTTATGTAATTCCATTATCTTCTATGCTTTTGGAACATATGTAGGTACTTATATTGGTTTACCTGCTTTGCCCACCAGAACGAAATGAGCCGCTCTACCAAGCTGTCTAATTCAGGAGAGAGCTAAACAATCTATGCTATTTGGGGATTATGCTTGACCATTTAAAGCTTATATTCAGTCCAGAGTAGAAATTCAATTAACTGTATTGCCTATGAGGATATTTCATTTCTTTGGAAGTAAAAGAAAACACACAGATTAAACAATAAAGCCATGCAGGGAATAATCCAATAAATTCAATACACTGGCAATGACATAATTTCCAGTAATTTCCAGTAATGCATAGTCATATTATAACACATCACACTAAGAGTTCCATCTTCATGAACACACAGAATACTTACATAAAAAACCTGTCCTTTAGCTGTAATTACTGAACACTGCCAGTCGTGTTATACCTATGTTCTAGCATTGTGTAAGATAATTTGGTGATGCCTGTGGTTCTTAAGCAATTAATGAGATTCTTATATGCTAAGAATTATTTACATTGATACTTAAGTCCTTCCTGTCTTTGTGGCAAGCACTAACCTACTGTCATTACCTTAAGAATACTTCTACTTTTCTCCCTTAACATTTTCATATCCAGGACTTCCTTCATACTACAATCATATTTTCTGACACCTTCTGGCTCCCAATTTACCTATCGGTCACTAGATGGTCAAATATCCAACTGAGGGCACGCATAACTCTATTCTTTTTGGCTAATTCCTTTTTTTGTGTCTTGCTTCATTCTGTGCAAGTTTTTGACAAAGTGGTTAACATCTGCTTGCTAAAGCAGAAAAATTCAGTGGGTTTGGAAATGAGAAATGCACCACCACTGCTCTTTTAGGTACAACAGTTGGGTGAATCTGTGTTTCCACAGACAATGCATTTTCATGAAGTCTGCTAAGTTTGTCTTCTCTCTAAGCCATCAGTCACACTGTAAAGACTGTGCTTGGTGTGTTCCATATGAGGGACCTATGGAACACATCAGGCATTTTTGGCTTGGGTGACAACCATCTCAACAGAATAAATAAGATGACAAGGTAAAGCTAACTTTGTCCATGTTTGTAGCAGAAGGCCTAACAGCAGAAAAAAAAATAAAGGAAAAAAAAAAGAAATAGCATTGAAACAAAGTACAAGTACTGTCCCTTAAAGTTTAGTCAGAAAAGTGACTGGAAAGATTAAGATTTGTCATGGTAAAATGATGAATTCTCTGAATTTGCTTAACTCTAAGATTAGCTTTGGAAGACATAAGAGCTTGAAATGGTATGTGAGAAAGAAACATAAATCAACATATTTTGTACTGCTGTGGCTGTCTCAACAGTTATATCTTTGTTGGAGATTATGTTTGGATCAGATGCACACTTCTGAAGTGAACTTTCTAATTGTCCCTGTGTACTACAATTTGGTTCATGCTGCCAAGCTGTCTTGGAGATTGCAAAGCAATTTCTTTCTGATTAAATTAAGCTGGAAGATGCACTCCAGGAACACACATAAAGCACTGTAACTGCTAATGAGCATTCATTCCAATAAAACATACACCTTTTTTTTTCCTTTGGTTTAGTGTGGTTTGGGTGTTTTTGTGGTTTTTTTGTTTGTTTGCTTTCTGTCTTGTAGAGGGCAAGTGTGTGTGGTGACTACCTTAAATAGAAAGGGAAACGTTTTTAAAATTTTGACTAAGCCAGTGTGAGCCTTTTTTTCTACTATACTTTGAAGTGAGGTGCAAATTTAAAACAAAGGGCTAGAGCTCCAGGAAAGATTGTCATGCTTACCCAGAAATACAGAAAAACAGAGCTACAAGGTAAAATACATAGTATTATAAACAAAGAACAAAAATTGCATAAAAGTACATCAAACACAAATAGGAAGTAAAATGGAGAGAATCTTGAGAAAGGTATCCTTGCACTAGATCTACCAAACCTAATTTGTTCTATTAGTGGGAGAAAAATTATGGCAAAGAGAAAAGGTAGTCCCCAGGTCACAAAGTATGTTAGTAAAAGCATAGCACCCCATTTTCCTGGCTTTTAGACAATGTTCTTTTTCCCTATCTATTCTTCTGTATATCTCTCAGATCATAAATATATTACTTAAATGTAATTTTTTGACACTTGATATCTCAAAAGCACAAGTAGTTTTGAAAGAACATCTTGAGATATTGTATCAAGTAGATAATTTTCACAAACTGGAAACTGGCCAAAAATTGTTGTCAGCATATTGACAAGATTGACTTGTGTAAGTGTGAGACTCAGAATAAGAATTAAAAAAATGCTGGAGGAACGTGATTTAGCTCATATGCTGAACTGATCTGTTACCTGCATGTAAGGATGAATCGAAAGCCCTGAATCATATGCTCAACATCAGTTGTGTTTTTAAAATTGACCTTTTTTATACTGCTTATGCCAAGCATAGGAAACTTCCCAGCTGTGACAATGACTTTAATTTTTCTGACATTTATTTAATCGATAAAAAGATGAAATCTGGAAAGCCAGGATGATTTAAAGTTAAAATATTTGTTTTGTTTCAATACTGCATTTTTTAAAGATTGCTTCAAAGTTAACATGAATATTTATTTAGTAAGGACACCTTTCCATGACCTCCCCATTACAAATGTAATTAGAATTCAGACGCATTTTTTTTCTATTGACTTTATTCTACCATAAATCTCTCCATCTTGAATAAATACAAGATTGAAATGATACAAATGTTACAAGCACAGTACTGAAACACAAGAACTACTGATTTCTCACCTCTGTGTTTTTGAGAAGCTGCCTGAAGTCAGATTTTAAAAAAGTGTTCAGGCACCAAAAAATCCATGTTCTGTCAAAAGTAATTTTCAAAGCAGCTGCGATGATTTAGAAATTTTACTTTCTTTTAAACTGCCTTGAGCTATATATTGTAGGTGCTTTTGCAAATGCGCCAAGAAAGGGGTAGAGGACAAAGCATTTGTTCCTGGTATGTTGTGCTATTTTAGGAAGCTGAACTGAGCTCACTTCTAGAGACCAATGTAGCAGCTTTAGTCCTTCTGGGGCAGAAATGATACCAGCCATCCAAATAAGCAGTGTGCACCTCAGCTGCAGGTAGTAGTAAACAGCAGAATTTCTTTCTGGCGGGTAAATAAATTCCTTTAAATTGCTGATAACTGTGGGCTAGTACTCTAGACTGAAAAATACACTGGCAAAGACATAGAGACTGCATCATCTCAGCTTTATGTGCCTAAGTGTACTGGAAAAGACAGTTATTTGTTTTTCAAACACCCCAATGCAATTGTTTACGAACAGACATCATAAACTGTAAATCTGAGAGCTACTTTGAGATACGTATTTTTGAAAAGTCCATCTAATTTCCTTTTTGTGTGAGGTGTGAGTGTTTCTGTTGCACAGCAGCCACCTCTCACAGTGCTGTTAATGAGTGTTTGCTGAAGCTGCTGAAAGTCACGTACAACAAAAAGATTTTTGTGATAAAGGTGTCTTTCTCGAAAATATGAAGGGACTGTGTGTGCATGTGCACATATGTGGATATATTTCCATATTCAGTGGTAACTATGATATATAAATATGTATCTATATGTCTGTATATTTGTATGTATAGAAAACATGTATATATGAACTCTAGATAGAAGTGTACATCACTAAATACTAATTCAAAAAGTCAAATGTAGAAAGACATTACTTTGCTCACAGATTGAGGGGAAAATATTAATTTTCCTAGAGTTGTTTCTGATAGTCAATTTGTATTCATGTGAATGCATGAGGCTAATGGTAAAAATACCCCACAACACATCCTCATATCACATGCTCTCAAGTGCTTAATATAGAGTTTAAAAAGGTCAGGATGTTATAATTGCATATGAGCAAGTTTGTTTTGATTAGCAGTAGTAGGAAGGTTACTTCCTTTGGGTTTGAAACAGAGCAACACAAGTCCTTATGTAAGCTTAGTAAGTTAGGCCTGTCTGAATGTCCTCTGTCTTATAGGTATTGGAATAAAGTACAAAAAATAGGTTGGTGTTCTGGCAGACGATGGCGTGTGAGTTGTTTCAAAGAACACATTTCATGATCTTTATTAATGCCTAATTTTTTAACTTTAGGTAAAGATAGAGATTTAGAATAATTTTGTGCATTATTCATACACTGAGAAGAAAATTTGACTGTACTTCCAGTTGCAGAGAGGGAGGTATTCACAACAACTGTATGGAACTTGCTGGTTTTCTCACTGTGCACTAATGAAAGCCATTAATTTAATCTACTGGCTTCAGAGGTAGAGGATCATGCTTCAAGGGATCCAGGTCACATTAAGTCATGGGTTGACTTCCCATCACAACAAAACTGGGTAACTGGTGGGAGAACATGCCCAGCTTATCTCTGGTCCATGTGCCCAGTAGGCAAGTAGAAGGAGAGCAGAGTGGAGGAAAGATGCTGAGGGGTATTTGATTTTGATCAGTACAGAATGAGCTTCATAGCTGGGTTTAGGTGCTGAGGAGCACTTCCAGATTCATCATCTGAGATATACTCAAACATGATTTAGTTTTGTAGTGAGACTCCTTAGTGCTCTGCTTCATGTCTAAGTTGGGCACTCAGATTTTATGTGCAGACCAGAGGAGAGAACAGAAGCCTTAAGATGTAACAGGAATGGCATAGTGAATGAGGAGCTAGCTATAGCTTTTTCTTCAGAATACATTTCCTCTCAACTGCTTTATCAGACTGAATTGTATTTCCAGATCTATCTTTAACCTAACAATCTTGAATATCTTTAAAAGGGTCAGTGCAGTTTCATGGCCAGTTGACTATTGGCTGATTGAAAAGGTGTGTTCCCAGAAGTAGATATGTAACTGACTTCAGAATGTATTGACTTTTTTACTTTGGTGGTAGCTTGAATGAGAAATTGTACATATTCGAAACATTATTTCATTCCTCTAAATATCTAATAAATGTCAAAGATCTTTTGTGTATCTATTTGTTCTCTGAAAAGGCAAAAAGTCAGCTTTTCCTAATAACTCAATGAGAACAAAAATATTAACTTTGATACCTGCTTGGTTATTTACAGCAAATATTTTGAAGTATTCAAAAGCTGTTCAAAAGTGTGCTTTTTGATTAGGAAGGGGTAGATGAAAGCAATGTTTTACTTAAGTGTGAAGTTAAAGCAGCAAATTCTGAGAATGGATTTTCAGCCTGCATGTCCTGAAATGCCCATGATTTTACCTATTAACGTGAAAGGGAATATTTAAGTTTTAATACTTAAAAAATAGTAATAACAAAATTTTAAAATTTTATTTAAAAATTTAAATTACAAAAATATAAATGAAAAATACTAAAAATAAAGAACTTAAATTTACTTTTTTTTTTTTAACAGAACTTCTGAAAACAACTTTTGGAGATATTTCAATTAAATACTACTACAGTGAATTGTTAAATTCCCTTGAGATGTGTTAATGGATGTTCCAATTTAAAACCAAGAAATTATTTCCAAAACCAACTTCTGCTTTCATTTAATAAAAAAAACCCCTAAACCCAAAACACCCCCATCCACAACCACCACCATAACAATTAATATGTAATTATAGTTTTAACACAGTTTTTAGCCATATCAAATTTTGTGGTTACAATTTCTATGCTATTTCTCAATTTCAGAGTTTATAAATACATTTTTCCTGTGTTTATAAGCCGCTCTGTGTGTCATTTTCAGATTTTTCTCTCCTATCACCTGAATATTAGCAACACTAACAGATACAATTTCCAATAGAATATATTTTGAAGCACTGTCATGTGGTTTCCTAGAAAGATAATGCTGAAATCGTTATACTTTGCATATGAATTCTCTCAGACACTGCAACTCTGATACAGGTCCTGTGAATTCTGTGAACACATGTTTTGTTAGAAAGTCTGTCTGAATCCCTGACTATCATGGCTCTACTATTTCAGACATCAGATTGGCATAAGGCTAATCTAGTACAAGCCTCCAAATAAAGATGTGGTGAGCAGCCAAGACTGGGAAATCACAGTGTTCCTGGCATGACTTCAGTTAAAAATCAGGTGGTAAAGGAATATGCTATTTCCCACATGAAAAGTTATAATTTTAAAAAGTTTGTCTATTGCTGACCTGGATAATATTTGCAGCAGGATTATCTGGCAAAACTATGGCACATATTCTTTACATATGAAATATTCTCAATTTTCTTCAAATTTCCTTCTAAACTCTTTTCTTATATACTTATTTTCTGGTTCCAAAAACAGGCCATGTCTTTTCTTCCTACAGCAAAAAATACTCATCCTGAATACTATTATTTTAAAATTGTCATAGTTCAATGAATTAATATATAGCACTTTTGAATCTTGTGGTTCAAAGAACTTTATAAACATCACTTTCCTTATTTTACCCTGGAGCACAGTGACACTGAAAGTAGCCAAAGCAGGTTTTTGTGAAGACCTGATTCCAAATTCAAGAAATTAACAATTCATTGTGTTTTTAATGAGATACTCTACGTTAGCAGTTAAAAATAGTTCTTAATGCCCATGACTCAATCTCATCAAAAGAAAGCAGCTGCTACATCACAGTCCTGACAGCAAGGGCCAGAATTCACTAGCCTTTAGAAACATCAGTGCTATGGACTGGCAACTGTGTGGAAATATTCATTGGGGTTTTTGGGGTTTTTTTGGGTTTGGTTTGGTTTGGGTTGGGTTGGGTTGGGTTGGGTTGGGTTGGGTTGGGTTGGGTTAGGTTTTTTGTTCTTTTTTTTTAGTGAACCCAGAGGGTTGTCTTTAAATATACTTTTGCTCGTGTTCATCACCAAAGCCATGGAATTAAACTCAAAGCCCCAGACAATGATTTGGAAGTGTACTTTTAGAGTTCTGACAGACTTAACTGTCTTAGAAAGAGAGATTAATTGTGAGCATTTAAAATCTTCAAAAATGTATCAGTGCTTTTTCATTTCAAGCTTCTTTTTGGTGCCTAAATTCTTCATTGTAGTGCAGAAAGGTAGTAACAGATGTACTGAAGGATCTCTCTAGTGGCCTGCTTTTCTGCTAGCTTGCCTTTGCAGCAAGAAAAGGCTTTTTGCTTGAAATCTGCTGATCTAAAAGACTAGAACTTACTCCAGGGAACTGGACAGGCAGCTATGTGGTGCTAGTTGGATCCTGTTTCCTTCGCTGCCACTTTTCACTGACCATAGCAGACAAGAGTTAAATGAGTACACCAAAATACAACACAAGTTATTATTACCTGACACTTAAACATCAAATGAATATCTTCCTCTGTGGTTTGTTCCAAGTAGGGAGAAGGAAAACAATAGCAGATTTAAGGGCTTTCCCTGTGCCTTTCTGTATTTATTTATGTTACAGCTCAGCAGCAGACATGAGAACCAGGTTGCTGTCCCTTCCTGTGCTGAGGATCAGAGAACCTCATGATGAATTCAAACAGACTGTTGAAAGGTAGCAATGCAAAGTTCAATTTTTAGGAAACACTTGTCTCCCAGAAGTGATATTTAGAAACTGAGTGACCAGGGCTCTTTAGGGTCCACAAGGTGTAGTCTAGAGTCTTACAAACACTTGCCTGCACAAAGACTTGCAATTAGAACCTACTTTGTCATTACAATCTACAACTACACAAGAACAATGGTCCAGAATTTTCCCCCCGTGGCTTATTCTTTTCTTTGTTCATTGCTACATTACTGCTGTCTGTATAGTGTATAATCAACTGTACAAAGATCGCAACTCAATTCACTGCTAGTGAAAGTCTGGTGGTAAGACAGTTCTTAGAGGAAAAATGTGTTCAAAGTTTCACATTTAATCAAGTATAATTTCACATAAAATACTGTCTAGGAGCTGAGATGAGGGATGATAGAGAACAGTAGAAAAAGTGCATATGTCTCTTCTCTTCTCTTCTCTTCTAACCCAGGACTCTCTTTTAAGCCAGGAGAATGTACAGCAGAATGCTGTGATAACCATCTTAAATAGGCTTCTACCCAGACTCACATATACCCATGCGTAGACACAAAATGCATTGGCAACATCTCTAGCTTATTGCTGTTTCATGCCTAATTCTCCTAATTAACATGATCAGTGATAGGAAACAGCTAAATGAATGGTCTCACTCTTTATAATGAAGCTAGCTTTGCACTTGTGAGCTTTTTGCCATTAGTCTGTTGGAATGATTCTCCAGTTCATAATATCTGCCAGGAATTGGTCCACACAAAACACAGAGCTGGATTCAAATGTCACTATGAGTACTGGTTGGGAATTCTCATATTATCAGACTTCAGAGCTGGCAGTGCAGGTTTCCAGACTTGTTCTTTAAAACAAAAAATGAATAAGCTATGATGGCATTGGATATGTGTGGGGTCGCACTTACTTGTTGCTACAGGCCAGGAAGGTATGATTATAGATTAATTCTGGATGTTTGGAGAGAGACTTGTCTAGGCTGATGGGTAACTAAAAAGCTGGAATCTGTCCCAGTTTACAGGGAAGAGACAGCTTTGTCAGCTCCAAACTACTTTCTTTATAGCCCTATTCAAACATACATAAAATAATTCATTACCATAATAGCAAAAAATATTATTTCCCCAGAAGACTAACAAAAATCATTTTATACATTCTAAAAGTCTGGATTTTTTTAAAACACTGGCATTGTATGCTTTGTCTTTCCTCAAACTTCATAATCAACTTTTTTTTTCATGATGTGATAACAGGAAATGTAAAACAGAAGGACTTTGTTCTTACGTGGTAGCAAAAGATAATTTTCAGTCTTGGTGTTTGATTTATTCCGTGATCATAGGATATGTTGAGTTGGAAGGGATCTATCAGGATCATTGAGCCCAACAGACAACCCAAGAACCGCACCATGTGCCTGCCAGCATTGTCCAAGTGCTTCTTGTACTCAGACAAGCTTGGTGCCATGACCACTTGCCTGGGGAGCTTGTTCCACTGCCC
>VXBT01006584.1:127-17114 GCA_013400235.1 Oriolus oriolus
CCTCCATTTTGTTGTCTTCGGTCCCTGGAGCCTTTCAAGGCACCACCACCAATAAAGCATTGGAACCCCATACCGGAGACCCCTCTCCTCCTTTGCCTCCACCGTCGCACCATTGCCACCGGCAGCTGCCAGCCCCTCGCAGGAGGTCTCAGGGCAGACACCTCGCCACTCGGCCGCTGAGCTCTTGTCTGTCGGTGACCACACTGCGAACCAGGACCCGCAGAGCAGGCCATCTGCTTGGCCTCCGGGTGGTCAAGCGGTCTGCGACAGTTGGCGCCCGAATATGGGACCTCCACGCGGAGGTTTCCCATGACGTCCTTGGCAATCTGGAACTGCCAAATGTTTTGTCTTTGGCCAGCTGATACCCCGTGTGCAGCATACTATGTTTTAGTTAGTAGTGCTCCCGAGGAGAGCCAGCAACCCTCGAGAACCCCAGGGATCGGCTCAGAGGCGGAGGACCCCATCCACGTGCCTTTTGTTCCCAGGACCAACTACTCCAGCAGGTACACCAACTACAACTTGGGGGGATCCCCCGGGCTGGGGATTTTGTTGGAGGGGTCCACTTGGTGTTGGGACCCTGACTGCTGTTTCTGGTACCTGGCTGTGGGAAATGGAGTTACAGAGAGCTCGCAGGTGCTGACAGAGAACATAAACAGCATTGTGTTTAAAGAGATAGAAATGAATACATGTTTCGATCTGAGACCTTGGCAAAGGCTGCCTGAGTTAGAACAGTGAGCTTTTATATTTTAAAATAAGAAAATAGTTTTAAGATAAGTATGTTTTATAAAAGTAGAAATATAATATAAGAGTGGAAATGTATTTTTAGCAAGTAATGACAATATGATAGGTCAGAAAAAATATTGATGAGTAATAAAGAACTTTTAAGTTTAACAATAAGCCTTTCAGTAGAGTTGTTAGAGAGTTAAGATGTAACAATTTAAGCCCGTGCCATAGGCCTTAATGACAATATGATGATTGGTCAACAAAATGTGCATTGTGGTAAACTTTGTACAGTGATGATTGGTACAGGTATGGTAGCATGATTTGTGGCATTTGCTTATTGGCTTAGACAAATATGTAAGGCCCTGTAATGGAAAAGTAAGGGTTTCTGCTGCTTGGGTCTTTGCAGCTTCAGCACACACACCTGCTGCAGGTTCTATGGCAATTCATACTGTAACTGCTATTGCTTTTATATTAGCGATGTTGTTCGCAACGTCTTCCTTGTCTCACCCTTCAAATAAAAATGAGACTGATTTAGCAGAAAACATCTCTGTGATATCTCTCAGTCGTCCCAACACCACTAATCCTGACACCTTGGCAGTTTTCTTTGATTTTTTCCTTTTGCCATGGATGGGGGTGGAGCTTTTGGGCGTGCGGTTTAAAGAATGGGTTCTAGCTCTCTGCACCCCAACGGGAGGTTTCTTTAATCCAAATTTATACATCCCTATTCCCCAGTTTTAAGATAATATGGAAAAAATTTGTATCTGAGGGGATTCTTAAATGTACTATTTATTCTATGCTTTTGTTTTGTGGGACTCTGTTTTAAAAAGGGGGAGCTTTAGGGATGTTGTATTAAGATAAAGGGAGCACATCGGGCACAGTTTTTGTTCTTTATTTACCATTTTTGTTAATTTATCTTCTAGGGAGAGTTTGGGAGAAGTTTAAACCCCTTTCCCTGCTTTCCTTCTCCCTCATTCCTCAACCCTCTTTCCTCCTTCGGGGGAGATCGGGGGATGGAAACCGCCCAAGGGTACAGGGCTGCTGTCGTCTCCCTGCCGGCTCCTGGTCTCCTCCAGCCCCTTTCCAGGGCATGACTGATCACCCTGCTCTGGACCGTCCCTAACCCTTTTTCCCTGTACCCTCATACCCAGTTTAATTGTCCTCCATTTGTCCCCCAAGATGGCGCCGCCAACGTGGCCAGCCCCACCCTCTTGGCTCCTTTAATCCAAGTTTCCCTACCCTTTCCTTTGTTATAAAATGGCGCTGAGTGGTGGCAGCAACCATTTCACTAACGCGTGACCTCTCTGCATTCCTCTCTGCGCATGTCATCGCGCTGGGCCCCTCCTCCAGCCGGGACCCCTCCCCTGCGTTGGGCTCCTCCCCTGTGTCGGTGGGCATGTCTGCATTGGGTTTCTCCCTTTCCATCGAGAGTCCCCTCCCCGCCGCAGACCCCACCTCCCCTTCCGTGGGAACTGACCCGCCTCTGGTTCCCACACCACCGGGACCGGAAGTGGGTACAGTGGCGACCAGAAAGATGCCATCTTGGCATCCCCGGCCACACTCCACCAGGCAGCTCCGGTCCGCCGCCAACCTACCACCATGGAAGGGGGAGCAAGTGCAGCAGCCCGGCCTGCAGGGAGATGGCCTCCAAGCAGCAGAGGTCACACCATTTATGGACGGGTCTTTGGACCAGATTATGGATGGCGGTTCTCCAGAAGGAGACACTTATGGACGGTCCCTCAGTGGACATTATGGATGGCAGTTCTCCAGACACTAAAGGTTGTGAGTGCCAAAGGCAAAAAACTGAGGAATGACGACTTACAGTAATTAAAGGATGGCATAAGCATTATCTTATTGAGAGTAAGTAAAGGACAGCATAAGCACAATCATGTTAAAAATATTGTTGTTAATTACCCTTTTCTTATTTGCTTCTGTTCTTATTTGCACATTGTTGTTTTTACAATTTTGTAAGTTCTTTCTGTTTTTGTAAAATTCTTAAGTTAACCATTTATGCTTTCTATTTTAGTAAAAACACCCATTCCCTCAAACACCTCAACACCAAGTTCCATCTCGGTGTAACTCTGCTGGATGCTTCCATCATTGCCACCAAAAGATGCTCGAGCTGCGAGGGGAGCTGAAAGCATCTATACCAGCATCCAGTGGAAGAGAGCACCAGAAAAGAAGAACATCAAAAAAAGAAATTCAGTCAACTCTGGGGACTGGAGGTTGTGGGTGTCCTTATTTGTTTCACTAGATTTAAGTTTCCCCTCCAAGGCTGTGTTTCCGTCATGTATTTCCCATGTGTATTTTCTGTCCCATGATTTTCCATTTAAGTTCTTTTCTTGCCGGGGGGCGCTACCCTGCGTCAGCCCCCAGCTCGTATACCTCATGGCCCCTGTGTTTGTCATAGTTGACCCCAGGTCTTGTGTAGAATGTTTGTATTTTAAAAAGCACTTTATACTTGTTAGTATTGTATTGCAGTTTATTAATTCCCCTGCCCCTTTATTCCTTTTGTATATCCCGGTGTTTGAAGGTTCCTCCTTCCCTTACCTCCCTATTAATCCTTTAATTTCCCTATCGGACAAGAGAACATAGGACTAATGTTGTTCCTTGTATGTTTAGCTCCATGTATGTTTAGTTGTTTAAACATGTATGTATTTTTCAAGTATAAGTAATTATTTTACGTTACCCCAGGTCTCAGGGCAGATACCTCACCACTCAGCCACTAGGCTCTTGTCTGTCTGGTGACCACACTGCAAACCAGGACCCACAGAGCAGGCCGTCTGCTTGGCCTCTGGGCGGTCAAGCGGTCTGTGACATACAAACGCACCATATTTGGGTCTGCAAGGCTGGTACTCAGAGCCTGCACTGGTAGCTAAAGGGCAGCTCTCAAAACCCGGCGCTCCTGCCCTCTCCCAGCACTGTGTGAAAGCAGTGCCATGACTGTGGTCCTCTCCTAGCACTGCCTTCTCCCGAGAACTGCAGGTTACTTAGCAGCACTGTCTGTCTATACATAGAACCAAACAAGAAGGGGCTATATTCTTTTAAAACCCTCTAGTTACTCTGCTGACATGTCCTCAGAGAGCATTCTGCATCCTGTTTCTGGAGGATTTAAATAATGGAAACTATAATGAAGTTGTGAGCTAAGCGAGCTCACAAAGCATACTGAGATAAGAACAGAAAATATATTCCTAGTCAAATAGACATGATTTTACTGGAGGACAGTGAGAAAGAGGACACAGAACAGGTACACTGGCTTTCACAACTGACACATTCAGTGTGACCATAGTCATTCTGCAGAATTCACACCACTTGGCACATGACTGAAAACTAACTATACAAGATACTGAAAAATGAACTTGATCCGTACACCTTCTCAGTGCTACCCCTCATTCTTGCATAAAAATTCACCTCCTAAGCCCAAGTACCTTCTCCAGGATTTCATGTGCTTTTTCAATTACATAAAATAGAGAAAATATCTCTTTTAGGAGGCAAAATATTACCATTATAGTGTTGACAAATATGAACTGTTTGAATCAGTATCCAGATTAATTCCAAACAGAATATCTTTGGGATTTGTCCCATTTCTCAGGGAATTTCACAACTTTTGGATAGCCTGGCTTTATTTGTCCTGCCTTAATTCATTTTTCCCCATGGCATAGTTGCTAAGTATTTTTGAAGGTGTTTGGCAGTTACTCTTCCCCATGTTTTCAGCTAGATTAAATTTGCAGCTTGTTACACTGCTTGACAGGAACAGAGAATCAACCCCAAGGATATGCTGACAAAAAAAGCCCAGATGTGGTGTGTGTAAGTTTTCAGTCTTTTTTCCCCTTTTATTTGTGAAGGAATTTTCACAGCTGTACTAATTATGTTATCATCCTGATATAAGCTTCATTAAAGCACTTTTAGCCCTTCTGCCTGGAGCTCAGAGGATTCCTCTTTTTAAAATATAAGAGGGAGAAAGAAAATCAGATGAGAGATTGTACATGATTTCATCCACCGCATTGCATAAAGCAACCAAAACTGCCAATCCACAAAGAACATAAGGTTTCTCGTGGGATTTCAGGCTATGCTGGAACCCTTCTTTTTTCCCTTGCATTTCCATATAGATTAGATTAGGCTCTTGCTGTTCATGATGTGCTGCTTTGGTGATGATTAGCACTACTATCTACTTTCAGAAGACCTTGTTAGGTTTATGAGATTATGGGATGTATCAGAATAAAAAATAGGGGTCTGGACAGTGGGAGACAAGAAGAGGACCCACATCTGCCAGCCTCTATCTCCTTGGGCAGTCAGTGACTATTGAAGTAGTTTTACTTGAGGTGCTGCCACTTAATTTTCTAGGTGAAAAAATTCACGATGTTGGCAAACTATCCTAATGCATTTTTTCCAGATAATAGCGGCAAGTGTATTTGCAATTCTGTGCACAAATTTTGGGTTTGAAGTTGGCTTATACTTTTATAAGATGCAATAAAACTTATTTAAAATTTGGTGGGGAAGTCGGACAATTACACAATTTATTTCTGCTCTCTGCTCCTCAGGATCATGCTACAGCTTCCTCCCTATTTTTTTTCCTGGACCTGACTATGCACTTGGCGTGCACACAAGCCAACCTAAGCCATTTCAGTGATCTTAGTTACATATGAACCTACTCACACAGGGCTTTCCCTACTCTCCTTAGCCTATCTGGTCCTGTGGTTGGGCATGTAAAAATATTTTTACTTATCTGCAATGAAATAAATCTGAGAAAACAAATAAATCCTTTATCCTGCAATATCACTCTTCTCAAAAGTATCCAGCCATCAGCTGCACCACAATTGGACAGCTTTGGTGAGTGGGACCCAGTCCTAGTGTTCCTGGCACCTCTTAGTCACTGCAGTGCCTTTTCTAGACAGTGTCAATGCTGAGAACAAAGAGCACTGCTTTCAGATCTGAACTGGCCTCCAATAATCTCCTGAGTGAAAGAACAACTTCACCTGTCGAGCTGTGAACACTTTGGTAAGCAGACACCTGATAGATGACATTTGCTCACCCTGTTACAGCTAAGAATACTTTGAATGCTATGGGCAGTACATGCCAGGCAAAAAAAAGGGAAGCCATCAGTTTCTGTAAATGATCTTCCAAGCTGCAGGCGAGTCACCTCGGGTCTCACGTAGTGTTTGTGCTCCTTCACTTTCCAGACAGACTGCAAGTCCTCTGTGTTTAAACATTCTTAAAAGATATTATTTACTATAAATGCTGTAAAACTATGTTACTGACTCTACATTGCTTGGGTTATTTTATAATCCTTATATATGACAATGGCACCAAAGCAGGTAATACACATCCATTCAGCCTATTTAAATGTGATTAAAAAACATATATGCACAGTTATATATCTGCACATTTGCCCTCACAGAATTCAGTAATAAAGCTGTCAATAACTACAGTAATGAATTTGAGCAAATTCCAGGAGCATTATAAAGTACTGAACACAAATACTGCTAGATTTTATTCCAGTATAGTTTGCTATATTTTTAAAATGCATTCAAGGAAATTCCTTGTTTTGATTAGGAAAAGAGAAAGAAAACTCTTTTGCTGTGTTTTAGCTCTGCTTCCTTTTGCTTTATTGTAGTTCTGTTAAGTGTCGCTTTGGCATTTGACACATGCAGGTTTTTATTGATGCCTGGAAGTGGCTACCTGAAAACAGAGGCTAGACAAGAATAAGAGAATAAAAGTAGGTATTTATTTGAAGGCTCTTCAAGGGTACACCCTGGGCAGTCAAAAAGGCTCCACCCAAGATGGACGCTGGGTCACAGGTTAGTCACACTTTTGTAAGTTTGGTGCATTTGCATATCAGGGTTAATTCTCCAATTATAACTTCAGTCAATGATATAATTACCCCAAGTTTGCCCCTCCTCTGCAGAGGCTTTTAGTTTACACATTTTGGGGCCTGGGACAATCAAGGTGTCCTTGGAGAGCAAACCTAGAGAGGTTTGTTATGTCTAACCAGCATGAGAGAACAGCAGCTAACAGGCCACACAAAACTTCAGAGTTACACACTAGGCAGTACAGGATTTGAAAAATATAAAAGGTAAAAGCTAAGGCATCATTACTACAATTGGGACACTTCTGTCATTGAAAGCTACTATGATCCCAAGTTGTTATGGAAAATAATTTCATTATAAGACTTTTTAATGAAACATATCAAAGCCAACAGAATTTAAAAAAAGTCTCTCAGAGAGGATTGCATTGCAACAACAGAACTGTTTTTCAATAAATATCAAAACCAGCATCTGCTGTTCTCTTTAACATTGTGAAAATTTCATTTGATTTAGATCTGAGTACTAAATTACTTTTAGATTACTTCAGAAGTAATTTTCAGCTTAAATGTATCTGTGTTTTGTGGCATAATTTATGACTACGTTTTCAGATATCATGGTTTTTATTAAAATCATTTTTCAATTTCCTTTCTTTTATGAAAAAAGGAAAGGTACTAAGTGATTACAGAAAGATTTATTCCTCCTGACATCCTTTTTTTCTTAACATAAACACTCTATAAAGTAAATAGAGCCATGCTGTGCAACACTTCTATAAAAGAACCTAAAATGATAAAAAATCATATAGTTTGGGCTTTACAGAATCAAAATATTCAATAACTTATCATCTGCAGAAAATCAAGTTTGCCTCAGCACTCTCTTACATGATACTGAAAGATACTTGTTTTCCTCCTACCTCATTTCAAATCAGGAAGGTGAAGGTGAGGAAAGCAAACTTATAAAGCAGATGAAAAAGACTTCCTCTCAGAGGTCTGAGAAGCACTTTAAGAGGAGATTCACACCACAGACATAAATTACCAAAATCCAGTGGTGGGTGAGTACAGGGGAAGGAAGTGCTCACACAGTTTGCTGCTACTGTAGGAAGGTACCATAAAATGCATTAAACTCCTTGTCTGGAGTTCTTGCAGCAATCTTGCTGCACTGAGAAGCATGACAATGCAATTTTTGTCCCGAAGCTACTGGGAGATTCTCATGGATGGCAGAGATCCTTTGCTACTCCTGAGCATGTACAAAAAACCTTAAAGTGTACACATGTGTGAGTGTGTATATATATATACATATGTCTGTTTATATATATATATATATATGCATGTAGTCGTATAAATTATGTGCAGCAGCTATCACAAGATTGTCTTGAGATCATGGTATGATGAGGGATGAAGACACCACACTTTGGCAAATCGATTGCATCATGGTTAACAGTGTGGCTGCCCTCTTTCAAACTGGATCCCTTTTAAATTGTTTCAGCAGCTGCTTTCTCTGATCCCAAGCCAGTAAAAGTCCTTGGATTTTACTGTCTGAGTCCTAATCCTTCAGTGAGGCCTGTCTTTACTTTAATTCCCCTAATATTAAGATACCAACAAGAAATGCAAGTATCCAAAGCATCCCAGCAAAGTTAGGGGTTAATAAGTCTAGTGGTAAATGAATATAAGCATGTTTTCAGTCTCCCTCGAAGAATATCAGCTTAAATCACCATGAAGATAGCACAGATAAATAACAACATGGGAGCCCCAAAGGGAGCATTGTTTTTCAAAGCATTTAACTTAGGAATCTTAGGCTTTCAGACTTTCTTTTCCTAAAGCTCCTTCATCCTCACCACACCACATAGCAACCATTACCAACATACTCTAACATTTTCTGACACAGTTTGTGTACACCACTAAAAGACTTCACTGAATAGTAGTTCTGGAGATTTTTGTTCCTCTAAGTCCACTATGTAAGACATTGAGAATGAATCGTTCTAAATTGAGTAATATCTTCACCAAATCATTTAGCTCAGAGCTTGCCTTTTGATACATGCAAGACTGCATTTGTTCCCAGTGATAGCATAAGATGTATGCTACTGTCAGAAGCTAAAAGGTATGTTAAAGTACTTTAAGTAATAAAAGAGAATTGTTAGTATCCATACAGTGTTATGTTTGGTATGAGAAGAAAAAGGCTAGGCTGTGAAGGTAGAAATACACTAGCACAGATCCTAATGTCACTGTTTATCATACGGGTTTCATCCTATGTGAATATGGGAATTCTTTAATGTAGGACCTGGCAGGGCAATTATTGTTGCAAATTTCTGTCACATTTGTTTATTGAGTCTTATGTTTGCCTTCTATTGTATGCAAAATTATATTTCACTGCACTGAGACCTCAGCCTGCATTATAAAATATAACCAATTGACCCAGTTACAAGCATGCAATTAGAAGACAATGCTAAAAACTAGCAGAAGTTTCATATTCTTTTACTGTGAAAGAAAGAAAATCCCAGATCTCACACTTTCTTACAGCTTTGACCCACTAACTACCTTGTTGTGTATGCAGCTGCTGGAGTTCAACAGTCAGAATTGCAGATGGTGTTTCACAGATCTTTTGAATAACATCTCTGTCTCAGGTGTTATAGTCACCTCTTCCTTTTGGTCTTAAATTCAGAAATATGTTCAGTGATTGGGTCATTATATCTTGACACTAGCACATTGATTGAAGATATTGTGACTAACATTTCTGCAAAATAAACACACACTGATCAAAAACGTCTTTTGGACTTGCAATGTTTGGATTTTTTTAAATTTTCAGCATATTTCAGGGAGACAAGCACAGATAGATAGTTGAAGATAGGCAGCCACTGTTCAAATACATTTTTTTCTGACAGCTGAACAAAAATGTCATTGGATGTGTTGGATGGCTTTTCTGAACTAAATTTGCACTGTAATATGCAGAGCAGAAGGAGATGCTTCAAAATTATATAACTGGCATCTTTTTACACACAGGAAGGTCGGGAAATAAAACTATTTAATGGCTGCTTTTTCTGTATTTAAATGTTCTTCCACAATGACCATTAAGGTCCCTTTCCTGAGTACCTTTTTAAACAGTCATAGTATACCTTTGTCTCTTTCTGCAAGCATATATGAATGTAATGTTTTATTTCTGTATCCAAGTTGTGACAGCCCTTGGCTTTCAATCCAATTAACTGAGTCACACTTTTATAAAACCCCAAGGAGAGAAAAATGTCAGCCCCATAAACTTAGAAATAACAGGATTGCACTCTTTTTCTTTGAAGGACATACTTTTCTTTTAACTGTATTACTTACTTAATATTTTATAGTTTTGAAATGAAAGAAAAAAATTGATTTTGAATTCCACTGGGTGCTATATTTAGGAAGAGCTACATACACATAGCTTATAGTAGTTTTCCAGATATATGTGCCCTGTGTGTAAGGATTGAACAGATGAATATTTTTCATCTTACTTATCCTAACCATATGGTCTCTTTATGTAGAATAAGAGGAAGAAACTAAAACTTTTGCTCATGTATCATTTAAGCAAAACTGGTGAGGTTTACTGAGTATTGGTATTCAGAGGAACCTAACAAGAGTGTCCAAGAATTATGTGAAAATCTTCTTCCTGGAAGTGGGGATGGTGGTTTGGGAAATGCAAGTTTCTTGCAAGACCTTCAATCCCATCAAGCGTTCAAAATCATAACCATTCCATTATACTTACTCCCAAGGCAGCAACACTGACTAGCACTGAGGGATATATGAGCCACATGCATTTCCAAAGAGAGACTATGTGAATGTGCAAGGATGTTTGGAAGATTTGGTAGTTTTCCTCTGTTTAAAAGTCCTGCCTAATTCTAACATGGAGCAGTTTAGGTTTGCACAGAGGTGGCATTCTGCAAGAAAGTACTCCAAAATAGCGATGTTCTGTGCAAATTCAAAACTAAATGCCTGCACGTGAAGCAGAAATTTGACACCAGAAGGGGCATTTTGAGAAAAGGGGAACTGAGAGAAACCCAGACCAAGGTATTAGTGGATTTGGAGCAGAAGCTGATGAAAAGCAAAGAACAGAAACAAGCTACCAGAAAGGTGCAGAGCTGGAGAAATTCAGGGTGTACAGTGAAATCTGGTCAATTGCAGATATTAATTTCACTAATCAAAAACAGGTGTTTTGGAAGATTCACCCTGGCCAAGTGCATCCCCCTCACCTGAGCACTGAAATGAACAGCCTGATGTTGCTAAAGCCTGATTCATGCTTTGGTCATCTTTGCAGTTTCTCTGGACAATAATTTTCCTTTTTCCTTTTAATCCCTTTGCTATTAAATATGTTTCATAACTGAACGGAAAATTTTCTTTTAAAATGTGTGGGTTTGTATAGAATCATTACCAACCTGTAGTTTTAGAAGCAAGCACAGCGAAGATTTCCCTGAAAGCTCCTGTACTTTTTCTATCCCTTCAGCACTTCAACTTTTCCTTGTTTTATCATTTTGTATAATACTTTTAGTACACACAGGAAAAGATAGGATCTGCTGTTGGTTTGTTTTTCCTAAAGACAGCTTCTGAAGGATCCCTCCTGATATGAAGCCATAAAGTAAAAGTGGCAAGAAAATGAACACTACAGACAAGAGTTCTCTGGCATAAAAATAAGGTGTTTGGAGGAAAGAAATAACCACTGAAAAGAGTGAAGGACTAAAAGAATATTCTCCTAGCACCACTTGAGCTGACTTGACATGTGTCATGAGCTTTATAAGTAGAAAACCTATGTATTCAAGTACTGAAAGGGTGATGAAATGCAGTCTGTGGACTCAGCTTCATCTAGGACTGAAATGTGCTTTCAAAACCAGCACACCAGCATTTAAAAATGTTTCTTCAGCTATTAAAAAATGAATTATTACGGCACACATCACATGGTTGTGCCTAAGTCCTTTCAAAGCCTAAAATCCAGTGTTTTCCTTCACTTGTCATTCTGGACTGAAAAGTTAAAATAACAACTGTGTAATAAAATTATTCAGGGAAGAGCACAATATCTTTGATGCTTACTTCATGTAGGTGAACTAACCCTTTTACTAGTTAACCTTGCTCCTCTTCTTTTAGATCTGTGGTAAGTTATAGTACACCAAACAAAGAAGGAGAAGAGGCTTAAACAACACAAGTTCTTTAAGATTTTCACAATGTCACCTTGTGTGGACTGCACTAAGCATTTCCCTAGCACTCAGCTGGCTTCTGCACCTATTGTCTCTAGCAGTTGCCATATCTCTGTGCCATCGTTTTGCAGCTGCTCTTTAAAGAAGAATGATAGCTTTGTTTTATTTCCAGATCTAGACAATATTGTTATTTCACTCTTGCAGAAATTGGCCTCTGCTATAGCTGTTCATTTAAAACTGCAAAACATTATAAAGAGAGAGATAATTTTTAAGGTAAGTGGCTCAGGACTCTACAGATGAATTTCTGCATGTATTCATGTCCTTTGAGTCTCATACTGTCACTAGACAACAGTGGATGCTCCCGATTAAGCAAGTTTTGAATGACTGACCCTGTGGTCTACATGTGAAATGCTCTCTAACCATGACTTTACACAATAAAATATAGTATATTTATTTCAGCATATTTAAGCATATGTGTTCACTAAGGAATTAATAATAGAATACAATTCCGATTTGCTATTCCCAGGTATTTTGTGCACTAGAAGTTACTTCTAAGTCATTATTTTGCATGGTGTGTGAGCAAACAGCTAGAAGGCACTTGTAGTTGAAAAGCAGAGATAACTATCATGCTTTCATGGGTGAAACGCAACATGTAAATCTCTCTCATACACCTCAACCATCTCTTGGTTTACAGCCAGATCTGCACCACAGAAAACAGTGGCAGAAGATATTGCATTTTCATTTCTGTAATAAAAGATGTTGATGCACAGCTGCTGATAAAAAAGAAAAGGGCATTTTTTTGAAGGAACACTGCTTGATTTTTTTCAATGAAACATAGTGATTTTCCAGATTGCAGTGTACATCAACAAAACTAAGTATTCATCTAAAAGTAGGTGCAGTGGATGTCTGAGCTGGCCAGCCCAGGATGGTTAGCTCTTCATCATGGTACCAGCAGGCTTGGTCAGTAGCTCTACTCTGTGAAAAAGGAAAGAAAAGAAAAGTTTATACTTTTCATCACAGAGCCGTAAATTCTTGAGTCAGCATTTTCATGTCTGTGTCTTCTTGCAGATAATTTTCAGTATAATTTGATAAAAATGCAGTTCTCATCTATGTATTTTAGTGAATGAAATCTTCTTAAAACTAGAGATGTAAAAATGTTAAATAGAACAACCAAGTATAAATACTGCCAGCTTGCATGTAGATGTACAAGCACAAGTAACTCCACTTAGAGATCTGATCACCCAACCAGAGGCACAGTTATTATTAAAGCAAATTAGAAGCTTTAAAACTTAAGTGGTACATTTAATTTGTCTTCAGAGTATATTTCCTTCATTTATTTTGACCACCCTTTTCCTTAGGCTCTTTTTGCTATTGAAAAGCTTAAAAATAGGGAGGAAATTATTTCTTTTATGTAGTAATCCAACATCAGTGGAATTTGATCAACTCGGGCAGACACATTTGGCAACAATAACTTGGTCATATACTACAGAGGGTTCTATTTTCCTGGCCTAATTGAAATGTAGACATTGCGTTACCACTGTTTAAAATTCCGTGGGATATTCTGATAGACTGTGGGAGCTGGGCCTGTTTAGTCTGGAGAAGAGAAGATTGAGAGATCTCATTAACGTGTAGAAATATCTCAAAGGCGGGTGCCAGGAGGATGGTGCCAGACTCTTTTCAGTGGTGCCCACAGACAGAACGAGGAACAGTGGCCGTAAACTAAGCCAGAAGATGTTCCACCACAACGTGAGGAAGAACTTCTTTGCACTGAGGATGGCAGACCACTGGAACAGGCTGCTCAGGGAAGTTGTGGAGTGTCCCTGTCTGGAGACATTCCAAACCCACCTGGACATGTTCCTGTGCAATCTGTTTTAAGTCACCCTGCCTTGGCAGGGGGTTGGATGGGATGATCTCCAGAGATTTCTCCCAACCCTAACAATTCCATGATTCACACATATCCATGCAATATGCACAATGTAATGCAGTACAAGCTAGTTAACATCATCATAGCTAATTTCTTTTTTTTTTCTCATTTTTAATCTCAAAATATTAAAATGCAGCAATAGTTCTTTTATTTGTTTAAAATGTAAAAGAAATTAAAGCAGCAGTCAGTCTAAATAATAGGACAAAACCCCATAAAACTTATAATCTGGTTATTTGAATGTAGAAGGTACATAAAATGTTCTTAAGAGGAATGAGCTAATGTTCCTTTCATAGTTAACTCTACCACTGAAAACAAAGAACATATTTAATAACCCAGCTCTCAGTTCCCATGTAAGGGCAAACTCCCCTTTACTTCAGAGAATATTTAGCTTTTCTGGAGCTAGTCCAGAAGCCATGGAAACCACTGACATCTGTATATTCTGATTCATGGTGTTTTGTTCTGTTTTCCGGTCTCAGTTCTGCAAATTTTGCTGTGTGGATGATTGAAGCTTTCTGCTTGTGTGAAGCACCAGTGAACACAGTGGGCTGCAGAAGTGCATCAGTTTATGTTAAATATGCCTTTTAATAGAGTATTTTCAAAGGGTGATTGAAACACTAGGGGTATCATCCTCCTTGCTCACTAAGTGAAATCACAGACAACAGGAATATATGGTTGGTTTTGGAGGGAAATGTACTACAGGGCTTTGTTCTTATTTTACTGCTACATATAAACATGAGGGAATCAGCAGCTATAGTCCGGACAAAGATCTGATTTTCAGGAAGCTTAGAATTAGCAGTGCGCTGGCAACATTTTTAAATAACTAGCATGTGATATGAGAGGTGTGATTAATGTTCAGAATATATTATGTCCCAAGATATGCATTGTAACCACAATAGTCTCATAGATTGTTGGGGTTTTTTTATGATTTCATGATGGAAATAAACACTTATGTAGAAAATTGCCAGTAATTTAGAGTGGTAATTCATTAAAAAAGATTAGTAATAGGAACAAGGCCAAATGTGATTTGAATTTGGAGATCAGATAATTAGACTGTATTTACATTTAGACCTGTGCTTAATTTTAAGACATATAAAATAAATAACTTCTAGCGAAAAAAAAAGAGGATTCATACACCAATTAGATTGAAAGCTTTATGATACAACAGGAGAAAAGAAATAATCTAAAAACTTCAAATATTTATATGAACAAATATTTCTTGACCCCATTAGCTTAACCAATGTCTTCTGTGAATGTATCTTTTTTTCACTCAGATACTGCAATTTAAATTTTTCTTAGCTTTTAGTTTGCTTTTCCTTTCTTTGTTTTACTTTCCGAAGCTGTGGTTTTTTTCCCTTCCTTTTGAAATAATTAACTTTCATATTATTTTGAATAAGGCAGGTGTGGATATTGGATCTTCACCCCTGTGGTTCCAAGGTACCAACTAGACATGAGCTGATGAGTAATGATACTGTATTATGTTGTTGCAAAATGTCAAAATTGTCTTAGAATGGGATGCTCTTTATACACTTTAAGCTGGTTAATTAAGGCTTTCCTAATCAGCATGAAAGGACACTTCATCATGGGAAAAAACAGTTAACATCACTTAGTCAAGTACTGGAAGTAGTAAATGCAGTAAATCAAGATGTTGTTCTATGTCTATATATACACTGCTAATTTCGCAAAACACTTAAGGTCCCTGTATCCCTTAGCTGGACTATCTTCATTATAATATCAAAAATCACACCTACAGGTCAGAAAAACCCCTGTCCAGGTAAGGACCTTTCCCTTGGACATAAGTCAGCAGTGGAAACTACTCACTTGGAAACTACTTACATGGAAACTACTAACCAACCATGATAGAAGGACTGTACCAGGAAGGTTACCAGCTCTGAAATTCTGAATACAAATAGTGGTGTAGGAAGTCCTGTTGACCTGTTTGAGTCATGGAAAATCACAGAGCACTTGGGCCTGAACAAATCTGAAATAAATAATAATGTCTTTCTAGAGTGTGTAATTGTTGGCTTGTTGCATGCTGGGTAATGACTCCAGTTTTGCAGACAACAAAGATGTTGTCAACAAAGATGCAGTGCCCAGAAATCTCCTCCCTTTTCCATATAAGTCAAAGTAATTGGCAAGATAATTTTAAAATATGCTGCACTATTAGCACAGTAATGATAATGCAGCCCTATCTATCTCACTGATTCTGTATTGCAGAGGAATGATCCACCAGCTGTACCTGCTTTGCATGGCAAACAACCACTGCCTGTGGTGAGTCTGCCCCAGGAGAGGCTGTTAACTCCCTGTTGCTCTCTAAGTCACAGAAGTGAGATGTTGCTGGACCCAAAGTAGCCTCTTTTCATGCTGCCCCATGACAGAAGTGAATCCATGAAGGACCTTGAGCTTCCTTTTGTTTGAAAATGGGGAGCACTGTCCCATGCTACAGCAAGTTTTCTGACAGTCCATTCCTATTTTCTTACGCAGCTCCAAGTCCTAGGTATTAGGCAATTGCATAGGCTCAAAATCTAATGCTTCTGAGGGAAAATTGCTGAGGGAAGATGAGTTGATTCCTATTAAGTGGAAGAAATATGGGGCTTGAGTCTTAAATGGTCCCAAGAATTATTAATCTTGATGGCATTTTAGGAGAGAAGAGCAGCTGTTCCCCTTACCAAATAAATTTTAGGTTTCTTGTGCTATTTTCTAGCGTCAGTTTCAGATTCCCGCAGCCTTAGATGTAAAACTTCTGTTGCTGAATGTATTAATGAATTCATGAACTGCATGATGAAAATACTTTCTTCATGACTTCTAGCCAGTTGCTTGATACTAAGACGCTTGGAGTACCCAAATACACAGGACCAAATTTTGCGCTGCTGCCGTGCTGTACTGAAAAGCCCCACCTAACGCTTGTCATGACAGCTCCCAGCAAGTCACCGGAATCCATTCCCAGTTGCACCACCCTCTGAACCGTGGCCGGCCACAGCTTCTTGTGCATTGGTGACAGACAGCACTAGGCAAAAATGGCAGTTCTGCAGCAGAGCTGCTTGCCTCTCTGCAGCACAGGTGCCCCGAGCCCTGACAGTGTGCGGCATGCTCCCAGAGTACAGGGAAGACCATGCAGCCATACATGGGATGGGTGAAGGAACAAGTTGTGTTCAGCCTTACCATTGCAGGAATCTGTAAGGAAGAGTAGCTCCATGTACCATGGGCACCTGAACCAGGCCTGATCCCGGACAGCTCAGTTTTATCTCCCTAAACGATGTCTTAGAGTTCATGATACCCTTCTACAAGCCTGAAATAAGCTCATCAAGAAACAGACATACTGTAAATCAAACAAACAAGCTAATATTTTTATTTTCCTTCCTTCCTTCCTTCCTTTCCTTCTTCCTTTTCTCTTTTTCT
>VXBT01006584.1:17160-47594 GCA_013400235.1 Oriolus oriolus
AACAAACAAGCTAATATTTTTATTTTCCTTCCTTCCTTCCTCTTTTTCTCTTTTTCTCTTTCTTCTTTGTTTCTCCTGTTCTGTTTTGTTCCAAAACTTCAGGTCAGGTCTGTTTAATCTTAACAAGCATGGTCATTTTATATTGCTTCAGCATACCATATCTAAATGAATTTTTGAAATAGGAAACATTAATAAAATTGTTCATAACAATAAGACAAATCCTTCTAATCTCACTGCTCTCAACACAGTATACTTTGGTTTTTGAAGCAAGATAGTACAAAGCCTATTTTACCATTGTGCAGCTGATGCAGAAAAAGAGACATTTCAAAGAATTTCTAACCTCAAATCTGGTGTCTGCATGATTGTAATTAAGTTACCCACCTCAAAGAAACTTTGAAAATAGAGCTTATGAGAAGAAAACATGAAAATTGTACTAGGCCCTGATCTAACACAAATTTTAATTGGTAGGATTCTCTTGACCTACTCCTCCAAGCCATCAGACCCTTACTGTACAATTCTGCAGTTCTTTGAATAACACTTAATGAACATGAATTGCCTAAAACATTTATTATACCAGATTTGTTGTGTCTTGCCCCACAAAGTGTAATTGTGGGTCTTATGTGGGTTCTACTCATACCCAGAAGATATACTGCAGCATGTTACTGTTTATCCCACACTTTCTTCTTCAGAGAGTTTTGACCCAGACAGCTGATACTATTTTCCCTTATCTGGTGGAGGTTTGGGTGCAGAGAGGGATGCAGAGTTATTTATCTGCTTTTTAAATGTTGGGTTCATATATGCTACCTATGTATAGATTCTCCCCTTGAGAAAAAAGGAAAGGAACCAATTCAATTTCTGCTACCAGAAGGCTGGATTGCAACATACTTTCAGCAAACCTATGTGGCAAATATTCAGTCGGCTTTGATAGTTCTGGTATAGCTTCCCAGAATTGGAGTGTATAAAGAGAGAAAGGCTCACTGAAGGTGTCAGCCAATAAACTACTGAGTCATGGGATGGCTCAGAAATAGTTTGGTGAGAGCTTAATATGACTTATCCTTATGAAATAATGTGGAGGAACAGAGAGGTTTGGAAAAGATGCACTTAAATTTTGGTGCTTATTTTGTAAATCTCTGTTGCACTGTGCAAATGCTCATGACAAGTGCAATGTCCAAATGAACCTGCATCTTATATATTTAATTCTCTACCATCTTCTTCCCCACCTGTTGCAATAAGTACGATACAGTATTCACAAACAGGTTCTTTCCTAGCAAGGTAATACTAATGGTCTACTCAGGTGTCTCATCTGAAATGGCAACTTTCATGCTGCTCATGTATGTACAGATTCATGTGTTAGAGAAGGGTGTGTTTCTGACATGGATTTCTTTCCAGGCTTCTACTCCATTTCTTAATAACTCAAGTGCCTGATACAACCACAAATCCTTCCTGGAGGCAATTTTTCTGAGAATGGGAAGATCATTGGGTGGCACACATGAAAATGAGCTGGTAGCAGAATTAGGTCCTGGGGAAAAACCCTAAATCTATTCCTCCAGGGATAAAGGAGGTTCATCATTTGACAATCAGTTGGCTGAAGTAAATTATGTTCAGCAACAATGCATGATCAAAAATGAGAAAAAACTTGGATCAAGGCTGAATTAGGAAGGTAAAGAACTTGTGTCAGCCAAAAATGAAAAAAACCCCAAGATAATAAAAAAGTTTTTTCCATTAACATCAAGAAAATTACCAAGAAGAACGTGTGCTTTTGCAAATATGTATGCATTTGGAGTGAAAGAATTTCCTAATCAGCCTTTCCCAAAGTAGTTTTATTGCCAGCATTGGAGTGATTTTTGGAAAAAATAAAACTTCCTGACTTTTTTCATCTTCCATTTGTCACCTCTTCTTCAGTTACACTGCTGAAAACAACCAAGAGATCCAGAGGGGTGGGAAAAGCCAAACAAAAATACCAAATAGGAATCTTTTAGAAGAAGAGAGGAAGAACTGACAGTAAGAATTAAAACTAAAAATAAAAATATTAACTTTTTTTTTAATGGTTGCACACCTTTTTGATTCAACCTCATCAGAAATGTTTCTAAATCACTATCATTTATCATATTGTCACAGAGAGAACAGTCTGTCTAAGGGGATACCAGCAGCAATAGCAAACATTCCCTAAGCCAGGGTAACCAAAAATGGCACAGGTATGTCAAAAAGGTGACGTTTTTCAAGCAGAAAAATGCAGAGCCTACTTCAGAAGTATTAGTGGAAAACAAAGAAACAAGCTAACAACAACAACGAAACAGGTTAAAAAAAAAAGAAAAAAGGCCAAATCAGGTTTTGGGAAGGAAATGCTTCTGAGGAAATGACAAGGCGCTGAAAAGGAGAAAGGAAACTTTGTTGCTATGTAAGTTTAAAAAGTTTAAATTTTGTATTCTTGAAGAAATATCTTTACAGAATGCCTTCTAGCTACGTCTTTTAATCTCATTCTTTTCAAAGGTCATTCCTCATTATAATGTTAGATTTAATTTTAATCATACAGTAAAATTGTATGCATATGGAATATGCGAATAATAACTGTATTTTATTAAGATTACTTAGTGTAGCAGAAGCCATATCAATCATTTAGATAGGGAAATGTCACAGATGATATCCTTTTTTTTCTGTCCACCGTTGCTCAAAGTCCTGACATAAAACCACAGAATATGCTGAGTTCGAAGGGACCCACAAGGAACATCAAGTCTAGGTGCTGGCCCTGCACAGGACCATCCCCAAGAGTAACAGCAAGTGCCCAAGAGAACTGTCCAAGTGCTTCTTGAACTCTGTCAGGCTGGTGCAATGACCACTTCCTTGGGGAGCCTGTTCCAGTGCCCAGTCACTCTCGGGGTGAAAAACATTTTTCTAATATCCAAACCTGCCCTGACACGACTTCAGGCCTTTCTCTCCAGTCCTGTCACTGTCACCATAGAGGAGAGATCAGTGTCTGGCCCTCCTCTTCTCCTCGCAAAGAAGTTGTAACTCCAGTGAGGTCTCCCCTAAGCTTCCTCTCCTCCAGGCTGAACAGACCAAGTGCCCTCAGCNCTCACAGGGCTGCTCTCCAGTATCTCATTCCCCTTTGTCCCTTCTCTCTGTACGTCCAGGGCTGCCCCATCCCAGATGCAGAATCTGGCACTTTTCCTTGTTCAACTTCATACAGTTGGTAATTGCCCAGCCTTCTGATTTGTGAGGGTCTCTCTGCAGGGCCTCTCTGCCTTCCGGGGAGTCAACAGAGTCAACAGCTCCTCCCAGTTTAGCGTAATTCTTAAGTCCTGCATCTAAAACTTCCTAAGATGATTTCTACTTTTTAAGAGAACAGCCAAGTCAGGCTTAGAGACACCTCAGATCATCTGATCTGCCATTTTGTTATAAGGCAAGACCAGTTTTCCCCCCATCATTCTGGGTCAATTACGTGCTTACTGAGCTCACCTGGTGACAACACCATTGTGTCCCTATGCTTCTTTGTTCCTTTTGTTAGAAAATTTTTCATATTATCTCATTTAATTTTTTTCCCTGGCCATCTTGGTACATTTTTATGCCCACCTTGGTAATGTTCCTATGACTGGTCTCACATTACTCCTCTTTTTTCTCTAGAATAAAAAAAATTTACCAATTTATTCCCATTCTTCCTATTAGTCATGTTTTCTAGAACTCTGTTAATCTGTTAGACTGCTCTAGACTCTTTGGCACTTAAAGTACAGTGGCTCACATGAGACTTCCCTAATACTGCACTAGTTACAGACCCCATTTTTATTTGATTTCAAAGAAAAATATTTTTACAAAATAGTAACTCATGTCCAGCCTGTCATTTATTGTAATCCTTCAGATCATTTCCTGCATAGCTCCTTCTCCACAAGTTTTCCTCCTTCCAGAATTTGACCTTCTGGTTTTATACTGAAATCCATGCTAATTTCACAACAGTGTCTGGTGATCCTTCCCATTTAATACTCTTGAAGTCACTGACTGGCAATTGTGATCTCATACAGGCATCCAACCTAACTGTCTAGATGATGCTTCCCAGCACAGGATATAAATGTCACATATAGCCTGTCTGGAGATGAATTAAATCCTCTCCATTTTTGGAGAAACACAGGATGTACTTTACTCTCACTCTGAAATTTTTTATTATATTTTTCTCTGTCTTTGGCAGCTCCCCTCACATTAGGGAGTTTCCAGCCTTGCTTTCTCATTCTGCAAAGGTTTGTGAAGCTTAAAAATTTGTATTACTGGGAAAGCTCTGGGCAAAATATCAAGCAATCTTTCTCATATCACAACAAATATTCTCACATGTAATAAAACCTCACACATTTCTCCCCTGCACAACTCAGAGGTCACATGTCCTTAAGATTTTTACAGTCCTTTTTGGGACACCTCAGTTGCTCTATCAGAATATCCCAAATCCTGATACATTGCAGTCATGTCATATTACTATATAATCTCAGCTACAGCCATAGAAGACTTCTTTTTTAAAAATTTTATTAATATAAATAATTTTTAATATTTTATTTTTTACCATTTGTGGAAGGTTGTGGTGCATTTCAATGCATGCAAGTGTGTTTGTTATCTATTATTCCAGTTAGAAGAAAGATTCTTCCATTTTAACTTCCTTTACCTGACTAAGTTCCCTTTAACCTTCATAAAACAGACTGCCAGTAGATGATAAGAAAATTCTCTGGAAGTAAAGCCTGGGAAGTAAGAGCAAATGATGAGAGTTTGTCCTGACCTCACAGCCAGTGTCACAGCTTTTCGAAGGGAATAAACAAAAATACAGGCAAACATTTTTCCAATGTGTGATTTTCAGTTGATAATCATTCTAATTTCTTCCTGCTGGGGAAGCAATGCATAAATAATCTATTAACATGCCAGGGCCAACAGGGTTAAGCTGCTCAAACACTGCCATTGATTTCTTCCCTTTTCTCATGTGCTTACTGCTTCTCACTCAGCTGGTACCAAGTAGCACTTCTTTGCAGTTATGCTGTAAAAGTTTGTTCCCCTGAGAATCTCTTGGAGCCTCTGCTGTTGAAACAATAATTACAAGGAGGTGAAGTATTTGACTAATCTGCAGCAGGAGTCTGTAGGGGTCCAAAGCTGAATGACAAATGCCAATATCCACTTAAGATTTGTTGGATCAACAAGCCAATATGGTGAAACCAATCCATCATCTTGTCACCAATTTTCCTTGCAGTGTCAGAAGCCTGCCAATTAAAAAAAAAAAAAAAACAACAAACTTGTAATTACTATACATCACTCAGCAGAGATTGCAGGCACATGATAAATAGGATCTTTTGCTTTCCCTCTCCAGTGCCTGATGTCTTGTGTTCTTACTTGTGGATTTTCTGAGGCTGCTGTGGATTCCAATCTAAATTTAGAGAGGAAAAAATGTGCCATAAGTACAGATAGTTTGGATTTTAATTATCGTTCATTAAAGAAAGTTAAACTTCATGGCCAATTTAGAGAAGCAGCAGGCAAAATTTGGAGTGATATAATTCTAAGTACCAAACTGTGGGTAATTCTGCTTCTTACTTTTCACTGGCAATGGTCCTGACCAAATTTTGCAAGCACAGTCTCAGAACAGGACACAAATAAAAGCAAAACTGGACTTTTGGGAACTCTGTCATTCCACCATAGTATTCCAGCTCCAAACCTAACAACAGAACACTGACATCTGTACACTTGGAGTATAAATATTATTACAATAATAAAATAGCTAGACCCAGTGCTTAGACTTGCTAAAATCCTTGCTAAAGTTTAAGTGCACAAAGTTTATCAGCTAGTAAAATCTATCCCTGACAAAACCTGTCCTCTCCCTTTTTTTTGCCCCTAAAGAAATGGAGTGCCTTGGGACCACAATGAAAGAAAGCATTTCTTCGAATGTTTGCTCATACTTTGCACAGCTTCTCTTGGATTTGTTCCTAAGGCCTGAAAGGCTAGATGCTAGCAACATGAACATTGTAGAAAGAGGACTTTTCTATTTAGTGGGGTAAGACTTTTTTTTCAGAAGCTATTAGGTAGCATTAGCACAACACAGGAAGCAAATCAACATGTGGCTCATGTGACTGCCCTCAACTAAACAGCACCTAAACAGCTAAACATAGTCAACACCCACAGTTGTTAACTAACTAATTGTTCTATAACATCCTCAGAGGAAATCAGCCATTCTGCAGCTTAATTTATCAACAGGTTAGTTTCAGCCTCCTTCATTAAAGGCTATTGTTGCCTCTCTATATGAAGCTCAAACTAAATGTAGATCAAGAGGAGGGAAGTGAGATGACAAAAGAGGCTGAATTTTTCACAAATGGAAATGCCATTATAAAACTGATTTTCTCAATATTTTTTCCATTGGAATCCCAGACTTTGTGCAAGTACAGGTGGTGTATGCATTTAAAACACACTCTTGGAGGACTGGAGTCCCTAATGCAATCATGAGTAATGCTGCTGATGATTTGGTATTCTTCCTGATCTATTGAATTCAAACAGCTAAGCAATTGGAAATTATTCATTTATTTGTACATTTATGTTCTGGCTGAATGGGGGTTTTAATGTAAGAATTACATTAAAATTCCTGCTGGCTAACAGGAATCCAAAACCAAGCAGTGGCTTCTAGGAACTGGGTTTTTTGTCTTTTATCTGCTTAATAGGAAATTATCAAGACAGCGTAAAAGATTTCCTGGTGTCTTTCAAACATCCGAAAACCAAAATAATAAGCAGGATTTACTTTTAAATACGTAATAGTACATACATACATTTAAATATCCACTGTGTGCAAATAGTAGCCTTAGAAAGTAAGAAATCCTCCATTCTGAACTCCTGACAGTTGTGTCATTGCTTCAAAGATGGTATCACAACTGGATACTGGAAATTTTCTGCTGTTTTCTGAACCTCTGCTTAAAATTTTCAAAAAGCAAACAAATACACAGGTTAAAAAAATGGAAAAATCCACCTACTGAGGTATATGTTTACAGATTTTTTACTTACTACTCAGAAACACATTTTAAGACTGCAAGAAAAAGAAAAGAAAGAAAATATTGCTACTGCTTTACAGTTTGTCTTGTTTCACAGGAACTATTGAATAGGATCACAGATGGAATAAATAAACACAGTTATAACTGAACTCATTAATATTTTGCCCCATTACAGTTACAGAGGCTTATGGATTTCAAATTGAAGCTTAGATACAAGATTCCAAACTTTTCTTACTGGATTTAACCCTGCAATCAAATTTTGTAATACCTTCTCCTCAATAATCTTCTTAATTAATTATAAATAAGTACTTTAAAAATACATGCTCTCTATATGCATGGAGACTTTGTATCATGAATAAGAACTACAGAATCAAACTTTAATTTTTAGTGTGTACCCTGAAGTCAATTAGGACTTTTCTGCTTGTCAGTGTGCTTCCAAATATCACTTACAGATCTAACACTAGGGTGAGACATGAGCACAGCTGACACAAAGTACAAGGAGATAGTGAAGGGCTAAAAGTCAGTCACTAGCCCAGAGGAAGTCATGCACCCAAGTACTAAAGCAGACAAGACCCCCATATTTCTTCATGGCAGTGCTGGTAGTCTGCTTTGCCAGCACACACCTGTGAGTTCGCCTCTTCCCTCTCAAATGCACCAGCCTGTCCTAAACCACGATGCATCACAGTTGCATCTTAAATGCATGCTACTCTTTCAGTTTTCAGTGATTTATTTTCATAAAAAGCTTCTGTGTTCCTTTTCCTACCTCCCTTCCTTCCTCCCTGTTTTCCTTCCTTGAAGAAGAGCTGTCGCTACCACGTTGCTTTTCGGTTGCTTCCCGGCCTCTCTGTGTAGGCAGCCATGGTGCGATTTTATGCGTAGCATGTTCCCAGGAGCATAGGGTGACTGGCATGGTCAGCAAAGGGCAGAGAAATTGCAGTAGGTTCAAATTCCAACCTCTGTGTCTTCCTTGCTGTTTTATTAAATAAATGCACTATGCTATAGCTGCATTTTGGGTGGGTAAAGGCGTTGTCTTTCTAACAAACTGAAAGGAATAAAGAGAATTTAGCAGTTAGCAATGGAATGAAGCGACCTGCCCTTGTCGAGAGACCAGAACTAGCCTCTTGCCAGCCTTGTGACATAGAAATAGGAAATAAAATTCTTCTCCTACTGGTATTCCCAACTGTCTTATTGTTATTACAGGGACTAGCAGAATGGTTTTAAAGAACACGGCTTTTTGTGTTGTTGTTCTTTGGAGTTTTTTAACCTAATTTTCAATAATGGTGTGTGGACACTTAGGCTGTTTAACTAATTGTGCATTAATGTGTATTTAGTTTTTGTCCTATTGTGGCAATTAGTAATGAATCTTCCTCATATACGTGACCCAGTAAGTCACATGTTGGACTTCAAAATTGGTGAGAACTTAAAATAATCCCAGTGTGTACCATGAGCAGTGAACTTTGCAGTGGAAAATGGCAGCTCTGCTAAAAATTGTGTGACTCTGCAAGAGCCCACTACAGCACTGCTTGTGTTGTACCTGAAACATAGTGTCTTGCTACCCTAGTGTCTGAAAGCAGAGTGGCTCAATTGATTTATAGAAATGCTGCTGAGTATTCTTGTCATCAAACCTGGTATATGTCAGTATGTTGCACCACAAACATTTTTCCTGCTTTTTCTTTTGCTTCCCCATTTCCGTAGTGATGTTAGACTACTAAATGTCATTTTAAATAAATATGTGTTGTATCATTTAATTACTCAGCTGCACACATTATGTTAAAATCTGATACAATGATACATGCTTTAGCAACTGCATTAGTGGTGCTTACACCTATGTTTTATGGCAGAGCAGACAAAGCAAAGTATCTCATTTGCTACCATGTTCCAATCCTTGAATGATGTCCTTATGTGAAATTAATTTTTCACAGTAGAGACAGCTCTTCCACCACAGCTAAAAACACAGTCACACTTATTTTTGAAGTTTTTTTAGGACTTTAGTCCATTCAGCAATAATAAATGCTAATAATGCTGGTAATATTACTGGGGGTTTTTTTGTTAGATGTAGTGGCTTTTTTTGTTAATTTGGTGGAGGGGAGTTGGTTGGTTGGTTGGTTTGATTTAGTTTTTAATTTTAAAAGATTGAATGTTTCTATTTGGAAAGGCTTATCTGATCTGACTTTCAAATGTGGGTTTAAAAAATATTTTCTGATTGTTTAGCTTTAGAGCTGAAAAAGCTAGTAACAATGAATAATTTACTGAATGAAGTTAACGTGTTTCAGCTCATTGAATAATTATATAAAAATCCTGATCCTCCTGAATGTTCTCAGTATTTGAATTTACCTGTTGATTTAGTGTGGGCTCCCAGTAGTGTCATTTTAAATACTCAGATCCAAGTTATGTTACTTATGACCAGATAGCATAATTTCACTTTGGGTTCTTTAAGTATCCATTCAAATGTTTTTCATTTGCACTGTTTTGTACACAAAATGCAAAATTAGCCCTTTGAGGCTCCAGCAACACACATTGCTACTTTGACTTACATTTCCCCAGTTCATAAGGATTAAGACCTTTACTGCAAGCTAAGCTTCTTAGAAAGTAAGGTAATGGTCATTACCAACCACAGCCCAGGCTGAGAGTACCTAAGGTGACACAGCCCTAAGACTATCACCCCTCCAGCTTGACATGGACTGTGCATCAAGATCCCCAGATGCCACAGTTACCAACCTGATGCATCCAAATAAGCCACTTCCATTTTTCAGTCAGTCCTACTGGAAGGACAGGGTGACTGTGATGAACATATTCTAGTCCACGTACTCTCTTTACACTGGGGACAGATAGGGATGAGAAAGGTCCAAGTCATCTCACACAGCTTCCCAGGACTTGTCAGTCTCCAGTACCGCCTGCTTGTAGTAACTAGGAATACATTTCTTAGTATATTTTGCCTTCTTGCATAGTGATGAGAATTTCAGGTGGAGATTTTTTGTGTCGAGGTTCATCTTAGTAAATGGAGATGTTATTCAAGCATGCTCCCAGTTCACTAAGAAGACATTTTGCTGTTGCCTAAAGGACTGGGTGTGAACAGGACTTCCTCTGAGAACTATCTTCCAGCTAGACCAGACCGCGTCTTTTCACTGAAAGCTTTATGAATGAGAAGAAAATGACTGTAAGGAAAAAATCACAGAGGTATAGCAAAGGAAACTACTCCCAAGGTTTAAGTAGTTGAAAAAATACAATTTTTAGTTCTAATTTTTGTTTTGGAGTATTCTTTGCAAAATCAATGTTGCTTTAAATTTAAGAAATGAAACAGTTTTATTAAAAAATATCTTGATAATAAAAACCATAGGCAGGTTGGTGAGATTCAAAGTAACACTGTGAACTGAAAAGATACAAACCCTTCAGCTTTGTAAAGTGTGGCATATGTTGTTCACTGCATAACATTAATTCTAATTTTTTATCAGGAACATATTTTCCATTTATTTTAGTTCAAGGCATGACAGAGGTAGAAAAAGCTGCTTGCTTGCATGAAGATGGGTCTAAGAAGAATAAAAGTTGAATGCAAGGAAAAAATGGTGAATGGGGCTTTCAAATATTTTCTATTCATGTCCTTGTACACCTGCAGCTATGAGCCAAAAAAACGCAGAAGTGTATACTGTATATTATGTACTAAATACATGATATACAATATACTTAGCAGAAAAGTAAAGTGGGGTTTTTTTCTATCAACTTCCTAGCAATCACCTTTTATTGAAAAAAAAGGAAAGGAACGTGCTTGTATAGAAATAGATCTAATTCAACAGTATATTACCTCTGGAAACAGTGTTAAGTCGTAAAAAATATACTGCTTTGTAAGCAACATGCTTACATGCTTTTCTATCCTACAGTTTTTTATTGCACTGCCAGATTTTGTTCTATTCAGTTTTACCGGTGAGAATTTAGAATAATTTTCATTGGTGACAATGTTTCATCAAGTTTACAGTGGAGAAACTAGGACTGAAATGTGAACCCTATTCTTATTGCATTCAGCTAAGTAGAGTGGAAGCAGAAATGTGAAAGGTCTAGACAGATGAGTGAATAGTTTTCTGTGACTGCCAGGTAAGTTACCACACTGAACCAGAAGTGGACTCCCCTCATCTTCAGCACAGGCCAGCAGAAGTCACTGCAGAGAAGACTGTTTATTGGGCCTATAAACTGCTCTCAGAGAATACGAGATTCTAGCTCTCATTAAATACGGGCTGAAGTCAGAGTTTCAGTCCTATGAAATACCAGTTTGTTTTACTTGTTTGTTGTTTTCTTGAGGGGTTTGTGGTGGGTTTTTGGTTTTGGAGGGAGGACTGTTTTGTTTGTGTGCTTTTCCACTTCTGATCCTGCTTATTAGAATTCTCGTTCCCTAGACTTACAAATATCAGAAGTAAATGACATCTGCCCATCTCCCCACAGAAACTATCCCATGGGTCTCTGTGTATTGTATTGATTTCAGTTACTTTCACATTGTGTATATGGGTATGTGTGCCTAATTGTGAGAGAGTTTTGGACACATAAAGTCCTCAGAATGCACAATTCAGGTAAAAAAAAAAAAAGCCATTTTACTGTCATCCTCTTTCTTTCTTTCTTAGTATCTTTAACTTTCATTTTTCTTTCACTATGCACAGGATTCAGAATTCTGTGTGTATTTGAAAACATAAAAGGCTACAGGGAATTTCAGCTCTTCAGGGAGCAAGAAAAATGCTATGGCTCTGTCCCGACTTTACATATCAAAAATATCAATGCTCACACCCCTTTGTGTTCCACCACCTTTCCAATGTGCAATTGTTTTCATGTCTCCAGAATCAATTTAGCTTGGCAGAAATGATACGCTGTACTTATTTTTCTTCCAGGAAGATTTTGCATCCTCCTGTCTTGTCTCTGAACACAAGAGTCCCAGTTTTTGAGTCTTAGTGAATCTCCTGTAAATACAGGTTTGTATATACTGCAAATGGAATTGCCTACCCTGGGACATAAACAGATACAGTGCAGATTTACAGCAGGTTTATTGGAGGATGGACTCCAATCAAAATACCCTGATTTGGGTGCTGCCTTCTACATCTTAAATTCGTGTCAAGCTACTTTTACAAGGAGTGACTCAATGCTTTCATCTAGCTATTGCTCCCATGGCAACTTCTCTGATAATACATTTGCGTTTTTCCTAGTATGGTACTGCTGTGAAGCACCACTGCTGGTCCAGAACACCAACATGTCAAAGTGACTTTCTATATTTCAGAGATATTTGATAGAGGCTGTATCAGCCTTCATGATATCACCTTCAAGAGACTACCAGAAAAGCAGAAGAAGTGTCAGACTGAAGAGTATTTATCAAGTCATTCCAAGTCAAGTTTCTGGGAAAATAAATTATTACTTGTGCCACCAATTCAAAATTTCAATTAATTTTCAAGCATGGTCAATAGCAAATCAACTATCCATAAATTCATCCTAACTCTGAGTACAGCAGGGAACAGGGAAAGACAGCAAACCTACCTGCTGCAATGCAGTACAGAGGGGGAAGGAATTCCTTCCTGACCATTGGCATTGATTTGCTTGCTCCTTGGAAAACAGTTATGATTATCTCCATTTTTTAACTTTAGTTTTTGCTACTGCCCATGCTAATAGTGCACATTATCTGATTCATTAAAGATCTAAAGATCCTTACTTTTGGTGTTTCCTGTTGCACTAAATTTCATTACAAGTCATATAGTCTCCCCATTCCTTTTACAGGGTTGCAAACAAGTCATGGTAGTAAATGGTTTTAAACTAAAAATAGGTCGATTAAGATTAGATACAAGGAAGAAGTTTATTTAAATTGGGGTGGTAAAACAGTAGAACAGGTTTTGCAGAAAGGTGGCAGATGTCACATGCCTTGAAACATTCAAGACCAGATTGGGTGAGGCTCTGAGCAACTTGGTCTATTTGATGATGTCCTTATTCATCTCAGGGGAGTTGGACATAATTACCTTTAAATGTCCCTTTCAACACCAACATGATTCTATGGTTCTACAATAAGTGCATTTTACTAGAGAAGAGGTTTAATCTGACTGTGTTTATTACTTTGTTTTTAACCAGGCTGTGAATATATCCTCTAAATCTCTAAGGGGATGTACAGAGTGATCACTTTTGTCATGTAATAAATATTTCTTTATTCCTTCTGGTTTTGATTTCCACTTAAAGCCACTCTAACTATTGTCTCACCAGAACCTGAACACAAGTCCTTAAAATCTTCAATCAAACATCCATTTTGACATGTCTTTGGAAAACAAGATACTAAGAAACAGTCATAGTTCATAGTAACATAGTCAAACACATATGAGATTCATTACCTGGGAAGAGAAAATTCTAAAAAATTCTCTGTACTTATGTACAAATGCAGGAAGCAAAGGAGAAAGAAGATATTACTAACTGATTGTTTCTGGAGTGAGGAGAAAGAACACAAATCTGAGATAGGGATGGGTGAAGACCTTAAGGCCCCAGTTAGAATGCAGTCAGCTACGTTCTAGGTAAGAAATGGCGCATAAAACACATAATAAACATTCATAGCAAAATAAAAACAGAAAAACATTCGAAAATAAAATAGAACCTTTTCAAAAGTCAGTCATTCAAACAAGGTTATTCTGGTATATATAAGCCAGTCCTAGTTCTCCCCCTATCCTCCTCCATAAAGTATCATTAATAGACAACTTGTCTTCAAGCACTTTAACAGTTCCACTTGTAGCAGGGTGCCATTTAGCTTTCTCTAAATATTCTGCTAATTCCATTACATCTCCACTGAGAGTCACTCAACCAGGCAACCAACGGCCTGAACTTCCCCGGAGTATAACTCAGGAGTACCAAGCAGTTTTCTAGGGAGACAGGTGACACCAGCTATTGTCTGCACAGTCCATTTATTGCTAGCTGTGTCATTCTCTTGTTTTGTTACTTAGACTCAAAGTTTAACTCTAGTTCAGGAAAGTTTATGATAATTAAGTGAGGGTGTTTTTGTATTTGGCATGATAACTGAACAAACCATAAGGTTTTTAAACCTCTCTTAAATTCAGAATAATTTATTTTGCTTTTTAATGGTAAAATTTCCCTTTAAAAAACTACTAACAAAATGGTATACTTACAATTCCTTCACAAATATTGGTGACCGTGTCTTCAATAATTTATTTTTATCACCTCATCCAATATTATTGAATATGTTAATGCTTATGTAAACAGTGAACTTTTCTAATAGTTTTAATTTCCCTTAAAAACTTTTAGGGATCTATCTGTAGTATCCCTGATCAAAGTACTGCCTTTTCCCAGACATTATTTAATTTACATAGTGGGTTCATAAAACTTAATTACATTAGCATATTTTTTGTGGGTAGCCTTTTACAGCTCTTCCCTGATTCCCTGAGCAGATTGCTATGGGACTTTATACTGCTGGGTTTTTTTTTTTTTAAATGTTTTAACGTTTAAAAATTATACAGATATGATAGCATCATGAAAAGATGATGGCATCAGTGAAAGCCTGGAATAAAATCATTATAAATAGCAAAAAATAATGTAACTCGGATTAGGCTGAAAAAATAATCAGGAGCCTACATAAAATCTGTTTTCAGGATGTATAGCAATATCTGAGGTGCAATCTGTTGACTAGGACCAGCAATTTCAAGGAGTCCATGATCCTAATGCAGAAGACTTATTGGGTCTCCACACTTGTTTTTCCCCTGTGTGACCTTATATACACCACAGCAGCTCAACCTTAATAAGGAAATTCTCATTGTAGGTTCTTCTGCTTTGTGACTCCCTTAGGTGGTTGATTTCCAAGAATCCTGAGTGTTGAGAGAAGTCATAATTCAGCACCATCATTCACTGTCAACTGCTGAAGGCACATTCAGGTATTTCCAGGTCTCTGCAGCTCAGACATATTTTAGTCTTCAGGTCTGAGCTCTCAACCAGGCACATGAACTGAACTGCAGAAATCCTTTTACTCCTGGCAGATTTCTCTATGCAATGACAATCCTGAGCATGCAGCTTTGCTCTGTCCTCTCACAGCTGGTGCTCACCTTCTTGCTCTCACACTTCTTACATAAGATTCCTTTGCAACTCCTCTGTAAAATAAGCCATGTTCTTGTCCAACACCACCACCTCTATCTGAAAACCGTCTTTGAAACAATTTAAATACTATAGTTTAACTTCTAGGAAAATATCTGTCTTCTACAAAAATTACTCTTAAGGCAGTCACCATCTCATTTCACCTGAATTCAGCAGGTCCTACTAGGATTAAGGAGCTAAACATGACCACAGATGGGAGAGTAAACTCTTAAGAGTGTTCAGAACATAAATTTGTGTTTTTACCTAACAGATTTCAGAAGAGAATGAGCTAATAGCTCCAAGCACGTCTTCACAGCCAATAGCTGTAAACTTTGAAAGCTACCCCTTCTGTGCACAGTGGTTTACAAAGACAGATTTTGTTTTGTCAGCACACTGGAAATACATTGTAACCTGCACAAATTGTGGAAAAATGTATATTTTTATGTAAAAATACCCAATTAACCTGATCCTCTTAAAATGACAGATTTTTAAATACAGGTAAGGAAAGAGAGCAATCCTGAAAGTGATGAAAGAAGAAGCATTCCTGTGAGGAAGTTCTTATGTGGTATTAACTTGCCTTGTCTTTGTAAAAATTGTCATATGACTGCATTTAGTGGAAGTTTAATGAGCAGGTAGAAGAGCTCTTTAAACTGGTTCAGAGGAGACAGTTTCATCTTACACCCTTCAGGTTTTCAGCTGAGGGGCTGAACCTGAGGTTAGACTGAAGAGGGTATACCTATGAAGAAGCTGGTAGGAGATTCCTTTGATACCTGGCCAAGATTCGAGAGAAAAGAATGAAAATTAGCTGCATCTCTCAGGACAAATTCCGTATGCGCTATGCTTAGGTCACAAGAAAAGGGCACATCCCTAGAAACAAGTTCCTCAGAACAGGGGACAAAAGTGCCTCTATGGCATCTGGTCATCTCATTTTAATAGTTGCCAAAAGGCCAATTCAGCTTTTAGCATATGGCAGCACAGCCCTGAGGCTGCATTATATTATGGCTGTATCCTTACTTTCAGCAGCTAGGAATTACTAGAGCATAGAGAGTTATTGGCTATCTCCTTTTCTGCAGTAATTAAGGTGGAGAAATATTTCACAAGGAGGTTCTAAGGGATATTTCTTATGGACTACATCTGCCAGGTAAAAGATGAGTTGTGGTATCTTATGTGCAGATTCCTAGTTTTGAAATATAGGGAAATATGCTAAACTATAATGTGTCACAGCCCTGCAATACTGAGCAAAACTAGGCATGAAGCATAGCTCAGATACCACTTTTTCAGCAGTCCTGTTCCTTTCAACAGAAAAAACAGACTATCCTTTATATGCAGCCCAGAGCCCAGTCTATTCAATGACATGAGGAAACACATCACTTTTACATTAAAGGTTCCCTATTTTGCTAGAACAACTAAAAGAATGCCAAGTAACACTATATATGCATCACCTCAAATTAAGTGCCTTGGCAAGGTTGTTAATCGTGCAGTTCTGTGACTACTAGAAATGAAGGGTACATTACCATCTATCATTTTAATTCAATACATGAAGCATATCTAGACACATACAGATGCTTCAGGAAGCCAAGCCATTTATTCCTAAATGAATTACACCCATCATAACACAAAATAAATAATTCTGAAAAGCTTCATTCCTCTAGGAAATACATCTGAAAAGAAGAGCATGGGCTGAATGATGCAACAGTGCACCACAGTCACAGTGTGTGACTGTGTCAAGAACCCTTCAGCTCTATTGTCATACCCACAGGCAAAACCTCACTCTTCAGCACAGAGGGCTAAATTTACATACCGACACTCATAGAAATATACTGGGCAGAACAGCACAAGGATGGACTAAGCACAAAGTGTGATGCTGAATCCTGAAGACACAGTCAGCTGAGATAAGGTCTAATCAGAAAGGCTTTTGCAAGAAGGAATCTTTACCTGTCCTCTGGAATTCTGTGCAATGGGAAAATTCAGTCAAGAGTAAGCTGGTTATATATGTCGTCTTCCAAAAGAGAGACCTTTTTTGATAGGGTCTTAAACTCAGCTCTGAGTACAACAAAGGGATTCAAGCTGCTAAAGTACTACTAATGATCAAACATATGGTTCATTTAATTATTAGTTTTCATCGTGAAAAAAATGCTGGCAGTTAAAATCCTGAGTTCCCATACTGAAAACTACAATAAATACATTTACTGATTAATTTAGGTGCATTCTTGTGAAAGGACAGTGGCAAGGGAAACCAAATGTCAGAATATAAAACTGAGGAGTGATGGAGGTAATTAACTAATCCAAGTGGCTAATGAAAGTAATAACATCTTATCCCTTAAGCACTCAGCTCCCGGTTTGGCTGCTGCATCATAGAAAAGGAATATTAGAATGTTTTAGAAATTACGAAGTTCTGACAGCAGGAAAGAGATGTGCTTAGAGATACAGAAAAAAATGCTGCAGAAGATAAATGCCAATGAGAATTGAACTTTGGAGAAATTGAACTAGAAAGGAAGTATAAGTTGTTCGAAACCATCAAATGGTAGTATGTAAAAAGAAAAAGGAGACTCTGCTTCACTTCCTCATTCAATAATCATAAATCTTGAATGCAGCCAGACAATATTGTCTGTATTTAGAAATAATCAATTGCTTATTCTCAGCAACACTCAAAAAGCTAACAGCACTCATTGTAAAGAGCAATATCGGAGTCAAAAACTTACCAAGTCGATGAAGAGCTGAACTTGAGATGAAAAAGTAGAGAAAAAATATTAAAGATTAAAACATCCAGCATAAAGTACAAAAATACTACTACTGTCACTACTATCACTACTACTACTTCTTCTACTGCTACTACTGCTACTTCTGCTGACTACTGAGCATAGAAATGTTCCACTAATTATTAACATTATGAAGGGGTTGTGTTACAACTGTTTCTGAGACAATTGTTTTTTCACAGAAATTTTACGCTGAATTATTTGGACCTTTGATTTCATACATTTAATACAAGTTGTATTTGTAAAAATTTCTGCTTCTATTACTTCAATTTAACTGAAGAGAATAAAGTGCTTTTGGGATAATGGCCTAACAGGTTAATGTTTTCCACTGTGACACTATTCCTAGAACATCTTCCGTATCAGATACACCTGTATTTCACAAGTAGTTAAGTCCAAAAACGATTAAATTTTCGTCATTATGATGATCCTTATGCTTAATCAGATTTTATACTTTGACAGTCTGTCCAAAGAGATATTTAAGATGAGAGAGCCTCTTTGGGTTTAATAAAGGCCCAGGAAAAACTGGAGATCTGGAGACCTTTTGCTGTCTGAAAAGTCCAAAAATTAGATGCATGAAAAGTTGTCACTATTTCCTTTTGAAAAGCAGTCCTTCAGGGAGCGATAATCCTGCACTGGTTGTAAGGAGCAGGTAAAATCAGCATGATAGGTATGCATGACTTTCCTAAATCTGAACTAAATTATTATTCTGGATACTTATTTTATGCCTATTCAGTAGATTGCTATTTATCTACTTTATTCATGAATTTTACTGGAGCTAGCACTCTCTGCTTACTAATTTATATGAGCTAATAAAACTTCCAAAAAAACTGTGTGTGACTAGCCAGCACGGCTTCATTGTCTCCTGGAATGAAAAGATCCTCTGAATTGTGTTTATATCACACTGATATAGTAGGAAGTTAAATTGCAATAAGTGAATGGTTAATTGCTAATTTTTGCTTTAAGACTTCTTGGGAAATGTGCTTAGCAATATAACCATTTACTTTTTGGATCTCCAAAAATTATGCTAATTATTATAACTTTAAAAAATTGCACCACAGGGAATTAGAGATTAAATATCCCTAGCTAGCTTTCTAAATTTTACATTTTAAGAAGTACATTATGTTTGAGATATTAAATATATCTCAGCAGGAAAACAACTAACACATAGTCTAAAAAGTATTTTCAAAGGTTTACTTCTCTGCTTGTGAGTGCAGAACTGAGTGATTCCAAAGGAAAAAGATAACACAAGAGGAAAAAGGGCAAGTTGGAGAGATTAAAAGATGACTGAAATTTAATTTAGGCCATTGAGAACAAGGCGTCAATTTGTTGCTCAATTATTTGTACACTTTGAGAGCCCAAATTCCATCAATAGCAAAAAACCTAATTTCTTAAAATTCTTAGTTCTTGTGCAGCACAGAGCTAGGATGAATCTGATGTTCAGTATTCTTTTTCTTTTAGAGACTGGGGCACTGAAGATATTTCAGTAATTTCAACCACTCTGTTTAGAAAGTGATATTGTAGTAAATAGTTACTAAGGTACTTGTAATGTAAATAAATTAAGTGTGGAATTTAGTTAGAATCCATTAAGAAAAAACTTTTTGCTGAAACTTTGGAACTAATGAATTTAAGACTTTGTCATAATTGTTACATATAAATTAAAAAAACTCCAAATGTGTTAATGTTAAGGAAGCACAGTTTTACAACTAAAACTATATTACAAGACCATTTTCCATATTGCTTTTGTACAATTCTTGAAACTTGCTGCATCCAAATTTCATACTGAACATCTATTAACTATTAAGTGTATTAGCATGCAGCTAATACACATCTTTTTTTTATCTTTCAAGTTCAAATTAGATGGAAAAGTAACATACTCTGCTCATAAAAGTGAGAGCTATGTAAGAATGCACTGCTTTTTAATACAGAAAATATGATGCATTTATATTCTAGTCAGCTTAGCAAATTTTTATCTATTCAAGGTTGTTTTTACTACTAGAATAGTGTAGCTACTGAAGTACACCTACAGGAAAAGACTAACATATCCTTGAACAACTCTTCATAAGGATTTTTCCTTGGGAGAGCACATGCAGAGGTCTCTCGGCTCACCAACCAGCTCACAAGGACTCTGGCAAGACACAATCCTACATCTCAGATGTCTCTGCAGGTTGAAGCCAGCAATTGGAAGGTGACACTGTTACTGTTTCTGCTCTGATGAACACAACCTCAGGACCCATAGGGTTTGATCAAAACTTCTAAGTCCATGGCAGGAAAAAACGGAAAATGAAAGACAAAACTTTTCACTGATTTCAACAGTCTGCACTGCTTAATTGTTATGGTGATAATCTTGACAAAAATTCTTGAACTTGTAATTCTTAAAGAAAAAAGACCTATTTCCCCCATATTGAATACATGATGAAGCGGCATGTTCTAGCTAAGCAATTCCAAAAAAAGCAATGTCTAGTCCTTTTCCCCACTGAGGACTTCAAATCTGTAAAAAAAATTTCACCTACAACTGACAATGAGGAATCAATAAAAAAATTACTATCAAGTCTAAATCTTCATTGAAGCTGCCCTTTAAACAAAAATGCATTGCCCGAACTGATTTGACACATGATAAGACTGTAAGAAAAAAAAATAAGGGAGCATACTTAACAGTTTCCAGTTTTGTTTTATTAACTTGAAAATTTGTGTATCATAATTATGTATGCATTTCTGGACTGTTGGAACCCCAGGTTCTGACAGTCTCAGCCTCTCAGTGCTGACAGGCAGTGATCTTCAAAAGCATACTGCATTTGACCTGAGACCTTGGGAAAGACTTCCTAAATTGTGTGATAACACTGGGATTGTTTCTGTGTAAGTAAAATTATGTCACTGGGAGAAATATGTAGAAATGTAGAAATTCAGTTATATATATATATGTGTGTGTGTGTGTGTGTGTGCAACAAGATGGAGGATTTTGGGTGTTGGCTTTTTGTTCTTTCTTTCCTTCTACTTCTTCACCTTTCTTGGTGTCCTGTCATTGGGTGAAAAAGTCCACAGTGCAGAATGTAGGTGAATGGTTACTGGATTAAAAGTATAAATATATTAGTTAAAATAATTAGTTAGTTAAAAGCATAAATATATTAGTTGGCATTTGTTAGTTGGACAATTTGAGATGTAAATGGCCTTGATAGCCAGGACCTTCCGCCATTTCTCTGCCTTTCCTGCCTTGTTAACTCCAACGCTGCAGCTGTACAGCCTTGCCATAGATAAGATAAAAAGAAACATCTTCTGAGACTGGAGAAGGCAAAGCCTCTGTCTTACTTATAATTCAAACTCTGAATAAAAGGACTCATAACTAATAAGAGAAAGATAACAGGAGACCAGAAACCCCCATACTGGACCAGCAGAACAGCAGAATTTCTATTTTTGTGTAATAATAAAAATATTTTATAAGAATATTGTTTTATTTAAACATCAGGGTTTTTTGGTATCCGTTTATGTGCTGCTTGAGATCAAATTGCAGTATAATACAGTAAATGCCAATAACATGTATGATGAACAGGTTCCTGGAGTTACTAATTTGTGACATTCCTTCCCTTTTAAGGAAGTTGAGCAAACTCATCAAATTCATCACAAAGATATAAACTCCTCCTCAAGCAGCTTTTTTTTCCACTAAATTAAGTAGCTAAACAATCTTTGATAGTCCTAAAAAATGACTGATCATCTCAATATAACTGAAAAATTTAGCTATTTTTTCCTTCTCTGCATGATTTTGTACTGTAAAACATTCTGAATTTACTGAAGGGACATGAAGCACTCTCAAAGAACAGTGGGCCAATCTGTAAAACAGAAATTGGCAACAGGGACAGTTTCCATATGACTAGATTGGATTATTTTGTATTGCTTTCATGTAATACAAAATTATTTGTAGGTTACAAGGAATAGATAAAAGAGTTCCAAAGTAACAGCTCCTGATAATTTCAAAAAGAGTCTCTAAAATACAATGCAATGCTAATTATACAGATTTTTCTAAATTCTGGATGCTGACTGATGTACATGACACATTTCATCTTTATGGGAAGCCAGAAGTTTTAAATTACTCCAAAGAGTTAAAAAGGCATTCTCTAAAGAGACGCTGGGAATTCATGTGGGCACCAGGTACTGCATGCAGTGCATTGCTGAACAGAAGAATTAGTTTATAGTGGTCTACAAACCTGTAGAGGATTATGGCACAAAGCTCTGCTACTCATCTGTGTCATCTATCATATTTTGACAAGAAAAAGTGCTCAGTTCTTAATTTATTTCTGTCCAGCCCATTTCTAGACTCTGTGAAGAACAAGTTTGACTCTCTAGATAAAGTTGGACCAAGTGGATGAAGGAGATATAAAAAATGCTTCTCAGTTATAAAAATAACGTATTTCCTGATACGGAGTAGGAAAAGCCAGTCGTTAATCTCCATGCCCATTCCAGATAGCAATAGGCTCCTTCTCATCTCTATTTTGTTGTCTCTGTGTGGCAAGCTACTCTGATCGACTGCATAGAAGTAATGTCAGGCATTACACACATGGTCCCCCTGCTGCTTGACTTTAAATTACTTACACCTCCTTACTGAATCTGATGGCTTAGAAAAGAAGACTTTGTATTAGCACAGTAAAGGAATCATATAAAGTAATCTCTCTGCTCTGTTTTTCATATGAGATAATTTCTTTCTCCAAGACCTCAATGACACCACAAGTCAATGCAAATTAATGAAACAGATGGAGATAAAAAAAATCTGCTCTGGGAAATATTTCTATGCTTGATTTTTTGCTTTCTATAGAAGCACCCATTAAAATGTATAAATCTGAAACCTGCAGATTCCCTCTTTTTAAACATCAGTTCTTAGGTGAAAAGAAGAAAGGACAGATTGCAAATTAAATCATAGATAAGCACTGTCATACTGTTGGAGTAATGTTCAATGTGGATGAGTTATCTCTTTAGATATACAAAATCAGTATCAGTTGATCCCTCTAAAATGTCCTCATGCCTCTACAAGAAAAAAAATGCAAGCTGTGCCAAGTAAAATGACTGCAAAGCCAAAATAGTAGACATGTCATTTGCAACCTACATGGCTCTGCATACAGAATGATTGTATAGTATAGCAACAGAGAAGGTCACACAGCTGAAGTAGCAGGAATTGAATACAAGTTGCTCACATCAGAGAAACTTGAGTAAAATGACTGAAATTCATTTATATTAACGGAACAGGAATATTCATGTTATATCTTACACATCCACTGTAGCAAGTCTATCTGAGAAGACAGTGAATATGAAGAATAAAATAGCCTATTCATCCAGTGCTGGTTACCTCTGGTAGGGATGAGCTCTGAAGTGCTTTGACTGGCACAGTGGAGGACCTTAACCTGTCTGTTATTCTCTGAGTTCTGCTTACTGTTCCACTGAGGTCCTTTACTGTGTACTGTTTCTCTGAACTCCATAGCACATGCCAGAAAAACTTCATTCAGGTCTTGAAATCAGTTTCTAAGTTTCATATTGGGATAACTAAGGCACTTCATCTAAGGTATCACTGTACTAAGGATTCTTGAGACAATGGTCAGACAAGGAACCAGGAACTTCTGCTAAGCAAACACCCAGAAGCACAGTATTTTTTATCACAGAAAGTGAGGAACTACCAACACAAGTAGTAGAACTGCTCGTGTCAACCGTGTTAAATGGATGTAATATAGGAAGAAGACAAGGACTGATCTCAACACCCTCTTAAAAACTAGATTCATTAGCTTTTATTTTTAGGAGATAAGGAAGTAAGTAATTCCAGAATATATTTACTGAAAATATTAATTAAAAGCCTAATACTCTTTCATATGGAAAACATATATATTTAAGGAACATTACCATGATATCTTCTATGTTGAAGTCAGTCAGATAACAATTTCATATGCAGGAAATCCTAATTGATTTGACCATAAAATAAGCTTTTTCTTCAATAATGAATGATGAAGTGATAAGAATCTGTATTTACATATGCATATATATTTCACAAACATAAGGAAACAGCGAAAAAGGGAAAGAAGAAAAAAGACTTGATAATTCTACCTCAATGTGCATACAGATACCATCAGACTAATAATATGAAAATAAAACCTGAAAGAAAAATACAAAGTCCTACAGTAACAGGGGCTGACTTAAAACCTGCACACAACTCCTGCAAACAGCATGGAGCTCACTCCAGGTTCACTGCACAGTGAAGAAATAAGATGCTGACACACCAAGGCTTCTCCACGTTGGTCTGGCTGAAGGGAAGAGAACACTAGACAACATCATGTCTTACCAGCTTTGTCTGCACAGATTAACCCAGCTTCCTCTGCACAGATAAACAGTTTCAGTGATGTATGACACAAGCAGATAAACCTAAGTTTACTTTGGTAGTTCTGCTTTCCTGTTGGTTCCCACTGAATGAAGAACACAGACTGTAACTAGTGCGCCAACTCTGAATTTTGTTGAAAAGCAAATAGTTTTCAATACTACTAGCACAAGATGCACACAGTAGGAAAAAAACTATTCTGGTCTGAAACTATCTACCTATGTTAAAAAATAGAGTTCTCTGCTCATTGCAACCTTGAAGATTTGGGCAAAAGTCTTGATCTCAGTAGGTGGTGTGGTTTATCCCCAGCTGGCAACTAAGCACTCACTCTCCCCTGGTGGGATGACAGAGAGAATTGAAAGGGTAGTAGTAAGATAACTCATGCGTTGAGACTAGAACATTTTAGTAATTGAACTTAAAGTACTACCACTACTACTACTACTACTACTACTACTACTAGTAGTAGTAGTAGTGATGATGATGATAATAATAATAATGGCAATAGTAATATGCTAACCACCAACCATTTGATGCCCAGCCGGTTCCTGGACAGCTTTTGCCCTAATTTACATGCTCAGCATGATGCCATATGTCATGGAATATCCCCGTGGCCAGTTGGGGTCGGCTGTGCTGGCTGTGTCCCCTCCCATCAGGTGCCCCACAGCCACCTTTCTGGCAGGGCAGCATGAGAAGCAGAAACATCCTTGACTTAGTGTAAGCACTGCTCAGCAGCAGTGAAGCCATCAGTATGTTACCAATGTTATTCTCACCCTAAACCCAAAACACAGCACTGTACCTCGTAACAGAAGGAAAACCAACTCTGTCCCAGATGAAACCAGGACAGCAGGGGACCACGGTATTATGCCATTGTAAAAGTAATGTCTACACTGTGTCTAACGTAGTTTTGAGTCTCACTTTGCAGACAATACTGTTGATAACCTTCTTCTCAGACGTGTGTAAGCACACACATGCACATATATGTTGGTCTTGCGTTATAATATGAAGGCACAGTCCTCTAGGAGGTTGCATTCCTTCAAATACTGGATATCAGAGAAAGCCCATCATCTTTGCTGCCAAATCTAAACCTCTCAGGTGAGCATGGACTTTGTTCAAAAGCTGAAACAAAAGTATTTTCATGCTTCCTGAGCAATTGCTCAAGTGGAGCTGTTCTTCAAAGTATGCTGTTAGGGAGGGAAGGAGAGAAGACTTCGTCTCTATGTCAAGAAATTTTATTATAAGATTGAACATATAAGGTTTGTGTAAGAGCGTATGACTAAAGACACAACTCATTTTTTAAAAGGTTTATCACTTGCGTGAACATGATTCACAATCCTTATTTATCACTTGATACAGACAGAAGACAGCAAATCCTAGCTGAGATCCAAGAACATATGTTGTATTAATGTGTTAGGCCTTTTTGTCAATTTCTATGGTCTTCGCAACTTACTGCAAAAATCTTAGAGAAACACCATGCAGCTACTAAGCCTATCTCCACACTAAAACTACAGCAAAGGTGCAAACATTAACTTTAGTTGTACTTCTGGGTGCTGGCATAGACTACAATAAGCATGGATCATCCATCACTATTTTTGTTCCCAGACAAAAACCTAAGAAGTTCTTCAAAGCAAGCAATTTTGAGGTAAATGAAAGCAAAACAAACCCCAAGGCAGTCTTCAGAACAATTACATTGGAGAAAAAAAATCTAAGTGAGTCAGAAAATGCAGTACATAGCTGTTCCCTTAATTCATTTAACATGCTAATCAAATGGAAATTTTAAGAGATTCAGTGATCAACAGTTTGTCCTGTGCAGAACTATTCAAGAGCTTGACCTTCAATCATCTAATTAGAGTCAGGAGGGTATCACTGATGATAATCATCATGTTTGCCACTTGCTGTGTGTAGTGTCTTTCATATAAGCATGTCAAAAATTCACAAACATCAGTTAATTGCTATTCTTACCAATTCTCTCACAGACTGTAATTAGCATTATATTCTTATATAATTCAATATGTTATACACACTCTAAGTTACCCATAAGTACTCTAGGTTATTAATTTTACCCCCATGCAACCTCAGTTAGCAAAACACTACAGAATGTATCTAACATTTTAGATTACTGGAAGAATTAGTCAACAGACTTTGAAATCTACTCTCAGGATTCCCAGATGTAGGTTTCAGGGGCTGAATTTGCCTTCTAGTATAGTGGAGAAATGTTCAGAATCAGTGAATGGTTTCATTTGGAGAGTAAAATTATTTATCATTCGTATTTAAACACTAAATAGAGTTTTCATCAATTCTCTTGTTTACTGAGCAATAACTAATTTTGCTTAAGGTTTGCAAAAGAATTATGTGACTTCTTTTTCTCTGCTACTTTTTCTGGAACATTTCTTTTGTGCCCTTCCAAAACCAGTGCAGAGATCAGATTTCTATGAGCCTGGATTCCAGACTGACACCATAATCAGAGGACCTGGAAGAAGATTATATTTCAGGAAAATGGTATCTTTGTGAAATGGATATGATCCTGATTCAAGACACCAAAATAAATCTGAATCTCTGCATTAACTAGAGTGGATGTTTCTGCTGGAGGCACATGTGCACAAAAAGCAGTTATATATCCCCTTATCCAGTTGTCTCCTCTCCACCTCCAGAACTACCTTTTTGGTATCCAGATGTGATTGCTCTCCTCCTTCTTTTCCCTGTAACTATGTAACATGCTATGCTCAGTACCAGTGACTGTGTCCTTCACAAGAAACAAGGCCATACTATATATAACCCAGCTGTCCAGTCTGCAGCATCACATGAAAGCTTGTCCTGTTCGTCCCTCTTTTTGAACAAGTCTACGAAGAAGCAATCAGGCTCAGGACCACAGCTGCACTTCCTAACTCTACTTCTACACAAACCATGTCATTTGGCAAGGAGGCATCTTGACTGTGATCTTGCTGTTTCATACAAACGGTGCCCCCTCTGTAGCAGGTTCACATGGTTGGGATGAATAGTGTTACATGCTGCCTTTGCAGGACCTAAAACTTTGTGATGTGTGAGCAATTCTGCGAACCCGTCATGAAATTCTGTCCACACCATTGAAAATGGCAGTGTAGAGACACCACTGAAAAAAAGCCCTGAATTAATATTTGTCTAAAACACAGAGAGCCTACTGCTAAGCCACATCTGATTTAGGCAAACACAGAACTCCATATTGTTTCATAAAAAAAAAATATATATATATATAAACATACTAATACTAGTTTTAGAAATTTCAGTGCTGCGTCATTTCAATCAAAATGCATTTCAGATTCAGACAAAATTAATTTATGCTGAGAAGAAAAATTTATTAACCTACAGGAAAAGAATTATGTTATTTTGGAACCTCAGTCTGCTTGTGTAGGTCTAACAGTGGTAATTAAGGAGAGAATGCAAAAAACACAACAAATGTACATGAAATTGCATATCAAACTTTTGAGCACACAGCTCTCCAACCCCATAACTTTTCAACATCTCTACATACCAGCGACACACATGGTTAAATGTATTTTGTGACTGATTTGGCAAAACAGTTTGCAACATCTTCTGCGTGCTCTTCTTTCACTTGCCTTCCTGCTGTTGTCATAGGCAATATAACTCTTTAAGATGTAGCTTTTGCCTTATGGATTGCCAAGTGAAGATTTATAAATAGCCAGCTGTGGAAACAGAAATGTGTGTATCAGATATTTATGATTTTAAGCTGGAAAAGAAGCAATACTGTTGAAGTATTACTAGTGATTAGGGTACCATCAGGCCAGCAAATGCTGTAGCTATGTCCTCAACATATCCTTATCATCCCTCAAAGTGATTTACATGCAACAGGTATATTGTTGCAACAGAACACTGGAGGTGAGCTCCTTCAAAATATGCTTTTTCCAACCACAGTGGGGACCATCCAAACACCCACCATCTCAAAGGGAAATGCTTTCTTTTACATATAAGACCCCAAAAATATTCATAGCATGAGGGGAAATTCCACTGTGTAATAGGACTAGCTCTGGAGTTTCAACAAATATAGGCCTATATGCCTTCTTTACTAGCTGATCTTACAAGGTCCTTGAAGACTGGATGAAACATGGCACTCAGTGCAGCGCTCCTCCCACACACTCTTCTGCAGTCGGTTTGAACTTTCATCACCATGTAGCCCACGTAGACTCACACTTGAAAAAAGTGTGTAGTGCATTCGGAAAGGTGAACTGCCCTGAGAATTTGTTTCTTGTTTCTATGAAAATACATTCAAGATGAAGGCTTGCTGTTTAGCAAATATATTTGAACCTGACTTCTTTTAAAGGATTTGTAGAAAACTTATGCACCAGTGCAATCAACATCACAAAAAGTCATGGACAGCATTTGTTTCATTTAAAGTTTAAAGGATAAATTTAGCCTCTGTTAATTATTTTTTCCTATTAAGAACAGAAATAAGCCTCTTTGTTGAAACTCATGCACAGCAGAGTGTTAAAAATTTTAAAGGCCATAATTACATTACATTTGATTACTGGAGGGCATGGCAGCCTTCTAAATAGCTTAGTACTTGTGTCACTAAATATTATCATTACAGTAAATTTGACTGCTTCTTATTTGGTTCTGCTAAAATGCCTGCTTTCCCTACACAAACCACTGAAAATTTAAAGACACTTGGAAAGGATTTGTGCAGCACAGAGCTGAGACCTTCTAATGGCTTTCCCTCCATATTGCATCCTACAATGACTAAAAACTTACTGTGGCTAGGGAAGAAGAGTTCATTTGAGGCTTACAGAGGACCGCAAAGATTCTCAATTTTCTGGTGCAGAATATCATTGTTCTTTCATGTTTTACGATGCAATACTGCACTTATGATTTGGGAATAAGAGAAGAATAATTTCACAGATCTGGCTGCAGATATTGATGCTATCACCTTTCCAATTCATTATTGCCACTTAGCTAGGGAATAACAGATGATCAGGTGGGAAGACATGGCACATCTTACTGCTACCTCTGGAATGAATTTAAACTAACCTTTTCTACATTAGCCAACACTACACTACCAATTACAGAACGGTACCCCCAGGGGCTTTTAAAATTTCCAGTCAGACACAAGAACACCTCAGTTCGCTGCTTCAATTAACTAAAAACCAACGTTGCAAACAGAAAAACAAGAGGTGTCTGGTTCAACAGGCTTGTCCACACTGATGCAGCTTTCACACAGGTATGTCACAATTAAATCTCTAACAACCAAATATAATTGCTTTTCTGTGGTAAATTTTATCATTTAAGCTCATACAGTTTATATACAGTCAAGCCAGTTTGAATACAATTAAGAGTAACCCCATATATTTCAATACAATGAGAAAAAGCAATTGGTGTAAAGCCAAAGTTTTTAACTCAGATCTGAAGAAGCTTGGCATACATTTTGCAATTCTATATTCTGATCAAAATGTTAATATTAACAGTTTGCCATATTTAACCCAGGTAAAGACTAAAAAGGGAAAAAGACTCATTGAATTTTGTTAGTCAAAGAAGTTGTGTGGATAGCAAGAGTGAACTTATGCAGTTCATGACAAGAATAAATTCAGCTATTTAGAAACTCTTGGAGAAGGAAAAACCTCCAAATGATTCATGCTATTCTGTAAGTGAAAGGTAGCACTGTTTTGTTTTTATGGAGACACTCATTTCTTCTCTAAGTTGCTCATTTGCTGTGAAAATCACCAACAATTAAATGTAATTTCTCAGTACTTATGCCTATGAATTAGTCCATATGGAGTAGTGTAGATTTGGCAATATTATTGTGTTAATAAAAGAGAATATTAAAAAAACCCCACACTTTTTTTTCATTTATTTCTCTAGCTCAACTTCTTTAAAAACCTTCGTTTGTTTGTTCTCATGTGGATTCCTTTGTGATTCATGAATATATGAATCAATTTCAAATCCAGTGTTATTAAGTAAAGTGATCAAAGCGCAAGGCACAACTGGCCAGTCTCAGCATTACATTATGTACATCACAGGCATGTTGATTACACAACTGATTTTTCACCTGGGAAAGCCTTACAAATCAGAGCCATCTGTTTTCATAATTTTTATGTAGCACTTGGTAGACCTCATACAGTTTCATGAGTACATTAAGTATTTTAAATGTTCATTTCTTCTCCATAAATTTTCAGTGGAAGCTAAAAATGTCCCTATTCTTTGGTCACTGGATTGTCTCCTTGAGCTATCTGCGCTTAATTCTTGGACTGGTATTGAAAACCTAGTCAGAAAGCTATTGGTAAA
>VXBT01006586.1:0-13475 GCA_013400235.1 Oriolus oriolus
GTCCTTCAAGAAAATGTTTAAGTAATAATTTATAGTATTTCAGTGTCTGACACTGTGGTACACCACCACGTGTGCAAGGCAGCTGCCAGAGCTAAAAGTCTGTAGTGGGTTGACTCTGGCTAGATGCCAGACACCCACCAGAAGTGCTCTATCACTCTCCTTCTCAGCTCAACCACAGAGAGAAAATATAACAAAAGTTCATATGTTGAGACAAGGACTGGGCAAGAGATCACTCACTAAATACCATCATGGACATGAGAAGTAAAATAAATTTTAAAAACAACTTCCCCCCACCTCTCCCTCCTCCTCCACTCTATCTTCTCCCACCAACAGTGCAGGGAGATGGGGAAGGAGGGTTATGGTCAGTTCATAATGAAAGGTTCTACTCCTGCCAAGGGAGAGGAGTCTTTCTCCTGCTCCAGTGTGGAGTGCCCCTCACAGGAGACAGTTCTCCACTAATTTCTCCAGCCAGAGTCCGTCTCATGAGCAACAGTCCTTCATGAACTACTGCAACATGGGTCACTCCATGGGCTGTATTCCTTCATGGACAGGCTGCTCCAGCATGGTTCCTTCACAGGGTCACAAATCCTACCGGGAACCTGCTCCAACAGCATAGACTCCTCTCTCCATGGGTCTGCAGGTCCCTGTCAGGACCCTGCTCCAGCATGGGCTTCCCACAGGTTCACAGCCTCCCCTCAAGCATCCACCTGGTATGGGTCTCCTCCATGGACTGTGGGTAGATCTCTGCAATCCTGTTCGCCTCCAGGGGCTACAGGGGCACATCGTGTCTCACCATGGTCTGCACCACAGGCTGCAGGTGAAACTCAGTTCTGGCACCTGGAGCCCCTCCTCCCCCTCCTTGTCCACAGACCTGCCTGTCTGCAGAGCTGTTCCTCTCACATATTCTCACTTCTCTGTTCTGAAGACACAATTACTCCTCTGCAATAACTTTTCCTTTCTAAATATGTTACCACAGAGACATTACCAACATTTAAAATCTGCTCACCCTTGGCCAGTGGTGGGTCTGTCTTGGAGCTGGCTGGCATTGGCTCTGTTGGGCATGGAAGAAGCTTCCAGCAGGTTCTCAAAGAAGTTACCCCTTTAGTCCCCCTGATACAAAAGCCTGGGCACACAAACCCAATACAAACTCAGAGAGAGACACTTGGAAGACTTGGCCTGAGGAAGAATCTGGCATAGTGAGTCCTGCAGGGCACCTAGCCACCTGCCTGCCTGCTGCTGCCTGCAAGGGCAGGGCCCCCTGTGCAAGGCACTGTATGGAACCAATGCCAGGCCAAAGAATGGGCGAAGCAATTCAGGTACGCTGCTTTTTCTTTGAGACTCGAACGGTTCCCACTTTTGTGGACGTAGGCAGATCTCACTTTCCTTGTTTCAGAATTGTCATCTGCAAGCCTGTAGTCATAAAATACAAAATTTTTGTTCAACATCCACTTTTCAATATGCAGGTCTGTTTTCAGAAACGAACACATTGGTTCTAACTATGTGCACAATGGTGTGCTAACAGTGCAAGGAAAAAAGTCCTGGAAAGGACCTTAAGCAGCGATTCATGACCGGTTATCCACAATGGCTTTTCCACACACCAACCCCTGGCAGCGACTGACTCTTTGCCTCCAACCTCAAGCAGCACGTTGACTGTCAGCACTTTTTCAGTTCTTTCACTGGCTAATTTATATTATAGACTGCCAGTTTGGCCTGTGTTCTGTGGAACAGATGGCCTTAAAAGATGTTTTTTCTTGGATTTGGGGGCTTTTTGGTTGGGTTTTTTAAAAATTTGTTTTGCTATGTTGACATGAAGAGAGCTGAAAAAAAAATTACTGTGCCCTACAAACTTTAAACTAAGGATACAGTTGCTGCTTACTGAGGAACCACACAGCAGACAGCTTTGTCCTGAGTAGTCTAAATGACTGCTGAAAGGGAATGAGCCCAAGGAACCTGCAGTACATACAATTTGAAAGATAACTTCAGGCACTGAAGTAGAATATACATTTCTTTCTGTTCAGTTAAGTTTCAGCTATTGAACTGAATAAATTAATGTCCAAAATTTTCAAAATTCAAGATTCCCTGATTAAGGAGAATATAAGAATATTTATACAGCAAGAATGCTGACCCTTGAATTTTTAACAGAAATGCATTGATTTTAGTAAGATGTTGCCAAACTACTGCAATGAATTTCTGTCCAAAAAAACCAGTTAAAATTTTAAGTCATACAGGGTTTCCTGGAATATGAGTCCTTTGATTCAGTCACTGCAGTAATTTTTAAAGGAGATGTTTCATAAAGCCTTTCACAGAAATGTCAACGTTTTGTCTTTATATGCTTATTTGGGAGGAAAGGAAAATATTAAATGTCAGGGTTGCAGCATAAGAGAAATATCACATTTTGAGTCTCCTCATAATTTACTACACCTGGCATGCCTTAAATAGGTCTGATTACAGATACAAGATGCTCAAAGTCTGGCCTTTTAGTTGCCAAACATGAAATGCCCTGTTTTTACCTGGAATGGTGTTATATCTATGAAGAAATGCCCCAGTTAAGAAAACCAGAATAAGAAATGATCCTTGGGTTTGACCAGATGACCTTGCAGGCTGGAAGGCTGGACTAGATAGCCTTTAAAAGCTCCTTTCCAACTCAAATTATTCTATGATCCTGTCTCACCTTTTGTGTCGCAGGCATGTCTGTGGTCACAGATATCATATATCAAAACAAGCCAGCCACAGACTGCTTTGTTCCAGCTCCCTTTGAATTATTTTGTCTTTTCTGGCCACTGAAGAGGAAAGAACTGATGGGATTTCTTCTCTTCTGTCATCCTTGGTTAGATTTTAGCCTTTTACTCTAGTGGCACCTGTGTTTGATTCTTTCTAATCATGCCTCTGTTGTATTTTCCTATTCTGCTAAGCTACAGATAGTTAAAGCTTTTGAATCACAAGAAACCACCTTCTCTCGTTCAAGCCTTTCCTATGCTTTGTGATTAGGAGGTCTCATGGGGAAGACCAAACATTAGTGTGCCTCTTATAGGAGTTTCCAGACAGATACACTTTGATTCAAAACTATGGCAGGAGCAGTATTGTATTAGCACTATTCACTGAAAAGAGACACTGCTAAATATTCTGCAAAGGAAGTATGTGACATGCAGATGAGTCGTGTTTTCTTCCCAGCTTCAAGCAAGAACTGAAGTAGATATGTCATGTAGACTTTGTATCTTACATCATTTGTGTTTGTGTGTGTACATAGACATCTTATACTGAAGCATCTCAGATTTTGACGTGCAATGTTATGCAAAATAATACAAAAATACTGTATTAATTCCCTCTTTATCCTGTGAAATAGCTGTACACAAAAAAACCTAGGCAATTAAAATCAGAAATGACATTCCCAAATTGGCAGTCGTCATCTTGCTCACTCCCCTCCAAGCAAGAAAATTAAACAGGGAAGTAAAACATAAAGTCTGTGCAACTGAGGTGCTGGATCTGTCTGCTGCCCAATGCAGGAGCTCAGGTTTTCCACCATGGCTGAGCAGAAACTTCCTGGGGAGAAGCCATGAACTGACGTTTGTCTTCACAGCATACAGCACAGATTCCACCTCTAGGCAGAGAAGAGCCTGCTCAGCATCTCATACCATGGCTCCAGATGGCCCAGAAGATTGATGAGAAGGGAAAAATAGATCCTGATAATAGCTTAGGCTTGGGATGGAAACAAAATGTATTTGCCATCAAGATGGCATGCTTGAACAAATCAAAGTAATGCATTCAAGGATATTTCTTAGCGTATTTCTTGGCAATAATCTCTCTGCTTGTGCCTCTTGAACACTCTGCTTTATTTCAGCAGCACAGTGGACACCAAGTATCTCAAACACACCAATATTCATCTTCTTAAGGACTGCAAAAACCAGCAATTATTAGCCTCCTGTATAGAGCCCACTAGGCCATAAGTAAACAAACGTTTCAGCAACAAACTATGATTGTGTCTTACTGTCTAATAAAAAAAGGCAACAGCGTTTGTTTTTTATTATTAATTTTACTGAACCTGAAGTGGAAGCAACAAGTTCGTTGCCTGGTAGCTAGAAAAGATAAAAGTTTTAAGTACTGTTCTGCTGCCCACTTTGTTAATTTCCGAAGTCTTCATCTGTAACAAATAATGTTCACTGGCAGCACATACTTTAAAAAGGGCAAGATTTGTACAAAATTGGAGGCCTGATTGCTACTTGTTATAAAAAATCTGCTTGGACTGAGTGCCGGAAAATGCTTGACACTAGACATGAGGAATTTTTTCTTGAAATTCAGCTCTTCTTTTTTAACTTTAGTTTTGAGACTCTTTAGCAGGAAAAACAACATCCACACCCTAAAATGTAACTTCACTGACCTTCATTATATGGTAAAAGATTACAAATTTTCCAGGTTGTTGGCCCAGTTTTGTGTAGGCCAGTGGGCCTACAGAGCAAGGGGCTGAGGGTGCTCACTGGTGGGACAGTCCTTCAGAGATCCTTTGCAGGTTAGGGTGACTGAAAAGGCCTCTCCCAGGGTGCTCTGTTTTATTATGATTATATACTCCAGCTCTGCCTGCCCGGTTGGCCCGTTGGCCTCCCGGCCCCTTTGTTACCTTGTATGTCCCTTCTCTAGGAGGTTCTCCATTCCCACTTCCCCCACTGGCCCTTGCTCCCTCACCACTCCCTCAGAGTTCCCCCATTGGCTCCCATGCCCTAGCTCTGCCTGTGTACCACCCCTGTGCCCTCAGACCATTGGTTCTTGATGATCAGCATATAAACTTGAACCCTCCCATATTTGTCCTCTTCGGCCCTGGACCCCTTCACATGTGTGGATACAATAAACTCCTCTCATGGAACCCTATATGAGGACCCTTCCCGGCTTTTTGTCGCCGATTCTTTGAAGCTATCCGGCGTGCATGTGTGTAGTGGCCCTCCTAAGCGGCTTCCTTTGGAGATGCTTTCAGAAGGTTGCGGCGCCTCACCATCCACCACCCACCGCAACACAGTTTCAAGAAGATCTTTGCTTTTTCTTTGGTCACACGTTGAATGCAACTGGCTAACATAACGTGATAAAACTTCAGTTTGCTCATAATTCCTAAAGCCCCCAGCAGCCATCAGTGTGTACTCATGTGGCAGAGCCTCGGGCTTTTTATCAGCTCTCTTGCCAGAAATGCTGTCACATCGTATCTGTTCTTTTCTTAATCCCGTGAATTTCTTTCAAGGGCCTGGTAGCTACACCTCACATCCATCTACAATGTGGCATATCAGCCTAAAGGCACCACGTCTTCTCTGCCTTGTCCTTGGTTCTACACATTATGGGGGGCGGGGGGGGTATGTGTCAGTCACTGGAGCAAGTCATTCACACATCCTCGAGCGAGGCTGAGAGGACTGAAAACAGCTTGTAACCACAATTTATCTGAATTACCATCAAGTGCCCTGGCACTCCTTGGGCCTTCAGCACACGAATCAAGAGGTACCTGCTGTCCTAGGCTCTCCTTGGCTCACCAGGAGGGCAGTGTCACTCAGTCTGTGTCCTCTACAGCTTGGAAGTGTATCTGAAATATCACAGGAACCAGTACGAAAGGCGCATGGAATGAAGGTGAATAAGATCCTGCTAAAGATCATCTCTACCTACATATGTAGTTTACAAACCAACCAATTTTTTTCATCACGCCTTATCACCTTCTCTTTCTCCAGGAAAATGATAATTTTTAACCTGTTAGCTATGATTTTTGTGGTTCCTAGTAACTGTCAGGACCTTGGTTTGGACAAATCCATCTAAATCAAGTTGTTCTACAAAGAAAGATGACAGTTTGATCAGAAGCCAGGTAGCAGATGTGTCACTTCAGAGTCCACAGTAGTGGGCCAAATCTGGACTGAGGGATGAGGCTGAGGCAAATACTCATGCCTTCTCTGAGTAAACCAAGAAAGAAGCTGATGTCCGGACAAACAGGAATTAAGAATCAGAAGTTGAAAGCAATGATGCAAAGTCTAAGGCATTTTAGAAATTTCTGTGCTAAATAAGCCCCTAGGTGTGAGAGAAGAACTGGTCCTCAGACCACTATGAGAGAGACCTGTGTTGTGTTAGTCAGTTACTGTTGGCCTCTAAAAGTTTATTCTGGTAGTGATTTGGTTTGCTGTATCTTAAAAGTAGATGATGTAAATTTAGTTCTTCTTTGTGTCAGTCTCATGTGAATAATCTAAAATGGAGAAGTTTGGATTCAAACAGAGATGAAATTTTATTCACAAAATTGTTTATAAACAAGTCCTTCATTAATTTTGGGGTAGGATCCTTTTTCTGTCCTGTGTGTTTCAGTTGGAAATTCATAAAGATTAGCACCCATGTTTTCAGTGTTACATTACTTTTACTATTTCACTATTTGGACTGATACATTTGTTTCAGCATTACTTCACACAGTACTTAAAAACTACATAAATTATGCAGTTCTGCTTTTTTCATTGCCGCCATAACCAGTTTTATTCATATTTGCATGCAGTGTTCTGTTTTATTTCTTCATTAGGAAGAATTAGTATGTTTGTATTTATTTATTTTATTCAGCTTTCTTTGGGAAAGTAACAACAGTAAAATCCTGGACTAAATGAACACCAGAAGATGCTAATAACCAGTCTCAAATTCTTGAGGAATTCAACACATGTACTTTTGCTGAAATACAGTAAGTAATGTGTTTTCTGCACACAAATGTTAAGTTCATTTTTTGAAAACATATTTTCTACCCTGTTTCCCTCTCACTTCTCTTAAAAACCTGTAAGAAACTTAGTTCACTATTTTTGATCCTACCTACTGCCTGAAGAACGGCACTGCAGGTGGTCTGTGGCTCTCCTTGATGCCTGACATGGAAAGTCAGCTTTGAGGGAAATGCGATCACAAGACCAGTTTTTGTATGTAGCTAGCAGCCTGTGACAAACAGGATCTTGTCTATTCTCTTTCTGCTTTTTCACTTCAGGAAGAAGAGGTCAGATTGACTGTGTTTTGCAAGACTGAACAGTCCTTCCACTAAGCTTTCTCAGAGGCAAAAATTGGAGGGAGCGAGGGAGGGAGGCACAAGTGTTGCCATCTCTAACAGGCAGACAAGATGAGGAATGGCTGCTGAAGTTCAAAGAGCAATTGGCTGTGCCTAAGACATGATGGAAGGAGCTCCACAAGTGGGCAATGTCTGTTGTAATCCAGAAAATCATACAACTAGGTGTGGAAATGAGTCTGCTAATAAGAACTTGCCCTGCCAAAAGCACGGTGAGAAGGGAAAGAGATTTTTTGCAGTTTCACCATTGATCTAGTTACATTTTCATCTGAGATTTTTTGAGTTTGTAGAAATATTATTTCTAGCGACATCATTATCATAATTTTACAGAGTGAAGAGTTCTTTATAAAGCCCTTGAATCAACAAAATATGGTATAATAAATTTATTTCCATTGTCACAGCTATTTACTAAGTGATGCATATTTCCTATCTGTCAGTGTATTATGGGAGGAGTTTATATGCTTTTTTATAAGAATGGAAGGGTAAAAATTAGATTAGTACATTTTTCTATTCCAAACTATTTCTTAATGTGCTAAAAATAGTTTCTAGTAGACACTAGGGTGTACTAGTTTGAAAGCAAACCAGTGGGAGATTCCAAGTCAGAATTACAATTTAATAGGAAAATTAAGGTAAAGGCAATAATACAGAAACATTGTCTTAAACTGACAATGTCGGGATACAGCCTGACACCCTGTTGGACAAGGTGGTGGCTGCAGTCCGATTAAATGGTGGCTGCAGTCCTCCTGAAGTGATAGATGTGGTTCTGTTGAAGTGGTGATCCTGTAGAAGGGTCTGGTCCTCCTCTGTGGTTATGTAGCTCTTGTCCTCTGGGAATCCAGTAGGTAAGGGCTGCCTGTGGTGTTCCAAACCTCAGATTATATCCAGGCAGGAATGCTTGATTCCTCCCCCTGGGCGGAGCATCTCACAATGGGATTATGTAATTTATGAGTCATGCAGTGAGGCCTTGATGGACTCAGATGGATAAACAGAAGATATCCCTCCGGAGGGAGTTATCAGGGATGTGTCATGGAAGAGATAAAGAACATTGCCCCACCTGGTTTTAACAGATGGTGATAGAATACATACTTTTGGTTACATCTTACGTTGTAACCTAAGACATGGGGTGATATGCCATAATTTTAGGCCATCCCTATACCCTTCACTATGCTTTTTTTCAGTGTGTCTATATAACTGTCTTTCTCTAGTGTGATAATCCCTTGATTAACAGGAAAAATATATACCATTTGAAAACTGGACAGTCTTAGTGTGGTTTTTGCAAAGATCATAGTTCACTCATTATATCTTCCAAAGTTATCATAATATTTTATATTTCTCTTTGCTTCCTTTAGTACAAGCACACACAAAGATAGTATAGCTGTGTGTGTAGACGTCCTCCTCATAATTATTAGACAAAGTATAAAATAATTGATTCAAATTTGTGTGCTACAGTGGTCAGTGACACAGACCAATTAAAAGTTGTATGTCTGGGATATGTAACTCCCATCATTGTTTCATCTGTATCACCTAATGATCTCTAGTACATGGACCTTTATACTGCCATGCATTGTCACTGAAGCATTATTGCTTCACTAGCAGAAAAACAGGAAAGCATATATCAGATAGAGAGCATTTTACTGGAAACTAGCAAACATGAGTATCCTGAGCATCAGGATAATAATTTAATTATGGGTTCAATATTCTTTCATGGAAACAGTTCACTAGATTTACAATATAATAAAACTTCTCTTTACTACTGAGTTTTACAGGCACCTTTTCTTGGTGGTGGTGTTGTTGTTGTTGTTGTTGTTTAATCCTAAAAGATGGCGTTTTTATAAAGAGAGCAAAGTCTGTGTTGCATGAATTCTACTGAAGTGTCAAATAAAAGAACTACTGTGGCTAAGGAAATGAATTCAATTTCTGATTGCTCAGCAGGCTTTCTGCATCACTCAATAATAGGTAACTTCAGCATCTGCAAACTGACAAGTCAAAACCCCATGTTATTACTTTCCAGAAGTGAATTTGTCAAAAATTCACTGGCCAATTTATAAGTGTATTGCTACTTCTGCTCAGGATCTCTTGTGTGTGTATTATGTTGTTTATGCATAATTAAGGTATTGCCTGTGATTTGGGAAGACGTGGGATTGAAGAGTAACCTCAGTGCTGGCATAGTCTCAGATCTTTTTCTCTGCAAGGCTTTTTTTGGTAGCAAGTTTTCTTAGCTCAGCCCTGTTCCCCTAGGAAATGCAAAGGATATGTGCTGGTCCCACTACTGCACTGTGTGTCACAGAAATCTGCTTTGACCTTGAAATAAAATGCTAAAATCTCATCTCCTTCCATCCAGGGGAAATGAGATCATGAAACTGAGAGAGGAAGGAAATCAAACATTTTGAAAGCCAGCTCCAGAAAACCAGACTTCTTCATTAATGAGCTGGTGTAGCCCGGGTGATTCCAAGCATAAATTTAAGTTGTAAATACACAGCTAGGGGAATGATATGCAATCCAAGTGAGGACACTACCCCTAATGTCAATTTTCTGTAACTTTAAAAGCTTAGATTGTGCAGCCTGGTGATTTAATTTTGTTGGGATCATCAGTCAGACTTTGCAGTGACATGTCCAGAGGTTTAACAGCAGGAAAGGCTTAATTTCTCCCAGGCGAAATAAGGACTCTACATAAGGAAAATTTGATTATTTACCTTGGGAGTAGACCTAAATGTAAAAATCCAATAGTACTTAGTCTCTGAAAGGAAGAATAACTTTGCTAGCACTGCTATAATTACTGTGCTTTCAGGAACTTAGGCATGTTTTATCTAAACAGGGATTAATAACCTTCTTCCTCAGCCACAGGCATTTGCATACAAATACAACCATAAAAATTCCACTTTCTTGCTCACAAGTAAGGGAATGATCACCAGCAAATAAAATAGAAGCTGTAGCTTCAACATATGTTTTATTAAGTCTGAGCAGATTCATTTTTCGGAGCTGTAGATATTGGAGTCTGGCAGCAGTGTATGGCACAGCTAGTCTAAAACATGCCAACACCACTGATGATTTGAACCCAGGCAGGTTCATTTGCTGTGACAGTGTTGGTGGTATGCAGGTGGAGGAAGGTGAACTTGTCAGCAAAAATCAGAGAGACTAAACTTTGGTTCCATAGAGAGATCAGTAGTATATTACAATAAGGAATTTGGGAGTGGTTATATTGCCTAGTTTTGCTTTATTTTTTTATTTTTTTTTTTGTGGCTGGTGCAGTAACTTTTTCCTAGTCCCAGTGGTTGCACGTAACACTACGCAGGTAAAGAGTGGGAAGGTCATACACAAAGGGCTTCACATGGGGGAGTCTTCATCGATAATCAACTCAAATATTTCTCAGCTGGGCTACACCAGCTCCTGCCAAGGACTAAGTGATGGACCTACAAGAGAGGACAGAAAGCACAAATGCTTACCAAACTTTGTTTCATGCTTTGACTTTCTTAGGGGAAAAAGTAAGTACAGAAAGGATGACCAGATCCTTACTGTCAAGATTAAATTTCATTATTTTAATTTTTTTTCCTGAAGCTGGACTCAATTAAATGTCTGGGAAAGAGTTAACAACAAATGTATCACAGCATACTGTTTCCTGCATCAATTGTAACTGTGATGCAGCTTTCATCTTTCTTTCACCTATTAATTGGAACTATCAGGTGGGTCAGTGGTGAAGTCTTATTTGAGAAAAAACAACCCCATGCATGTTACCCTATATTATTTATCTGCTGCTGTTTGCAAATAAAGGTAGGACAAATAAACTTCAAAGTCCTAAAAGTTCTGTACCATATTTATCTTTCCCCCTGCAGGCCAATGCCCAAAAGAAGGGGGAAAAAAACCCAGAAGTAGAAATAAGAGCACCAAAAAACTAAAACCAAACCAAACCAAACAAACCCACAAACAAACCCAACAATTATAGCATTGGAAAAAGTATTTGCTATGAAGTCTTTTTCATGTCTATTGCATAAAAAACAGTTTTGACAGAGGAGAAAAAAAAGCCATTAACTTTGGCAACAAAAATCATCCATAAGTCAGATTTTTAAAGTCGGTACTTTAAAGGAAAACATTGATAGTACTAAAAAACTGTGACTTAAAAACTTCTTTGTCTCAAACACACATATTTTGTAAGAAAGATGAAAGTTTATTTGTTTGCTTGGTTAGGGCATTTTTTCATATCCCCTCCTTTTAGCCAGGAGCAAAATGTGTCTTTATAGGTAGGAGGGATGAAACCTCAGATTTTTTAGCCTCATTTATGAATGATAGTTAAATTCTTGTAAGGTTTGAGAGGCAGGAAGATGTAGACTTCACAGAAGCAGCACTTTGGCTTGTGTCACTCTGTTTCCCCATGACTCAGGAAGGCTCTATCCCAGAAATTCCTACAGCAGTTATGGCAATCTTCAGACCTCTACCAAAAGCAAGCTGAGCAAAGCCACACAATAACAGAATTGTTAAGATTACCAGGCAGCTCTGGATACTATCTACTCAAAGCTGCTCAGAGCAGGGCCAGCTTGAACAGACTGTACAGGACCATGTCCAATGATATTTTAATACCTTCAGGGGTGGAGACTCTACCACCTCTCTGTAACCTACTCCACTGCTTGGCCAGTCTCACAGTAAAAAAAGGGGAGTTTGTGCTTAAATGGAATTAGCTGTATTTCAGCATATGCTCATTGTCTTTCATCCTTCCACTGAATATCACAGAAAAGTTTTTGGCTTTGTTATCTTTACTTCCCTGCATCATGTATTTATGTATAAGATCCCTCTAAATCTTCTTTTCTCCATGCCTGGGAACTGAGGTGAGGCTGACTGACTTGTAGATCCCCATGTACTCCTTTTGTGCTCTTCTTAGTTGAAGATAAAACTGACACCTGCTGTCACAGCTGTAGCAGGGACAGAGAAAAATTGCAACACAAAGTCCGAGTCCAGTCTAGGGAGAATCGAGCGAGTGAGCCCCATTAATTAATTAATTAATTAATTAATATATGACTTGGTTCACAAAGGTGAAAGGATGAATTGGTTCTTTTACCAACCACCCCTTAATATGATTGGTGGAAGCTATAGGACTCCCATTTGAAAATATTTACTTCAAACAACTCTGAATCAACAAACCCCAGGTGCACAGATAAAGAATTGGCTTACAAAACCATATCTGCTATTTTCATCTAGTCTGCGTGTGAAAGCAATGCTCTCACAGAATATTGAGAAAAAGCTAAAGAATTTCTCTGCTTCTTGCTTTTTAGCAACCACAACCTGCCTTCTCCCTGTATTCAGGAACCTCTCCCAGTCACTACGGTCTTTCAGAAATAATCAACAGCACCCTCACAGGGCCTTCAGCCAGCTACATCAGCACTTCTGGGTGCAGCTCTCCAGGTTCATGGACGTACATATGTCCAGTTTGTTGAAGTGCCCCCTAACCTGATTTTCCCCTGCTAAGGGCAGCTCTTCCTTGATGCAGTCTTTCTCAGCAGTCTCAGGACTTGGGATTGCTGAAGGCTGGTATTACTGGTACAGGTAATACTGGTAAAGACTGAAGGTAAACAGGCAATGAGCACATTGGCCTTTTCCATGTCCTTTCTCACCACAATTCTTGCCCATTCAGCAGTGGTGCCCCATTTTACTTACTCATCCTTCTACTCTTTGTAGAAATTATCCTTGTTGCCTTTGACATCCCTTGCCAGATTCTGCTCTGGGTAGGCCTTGGCTTTTCTAAACCCACTGCAGCACAATCAAGGTCTCCATACTCCTCGTGGGTCACCTGCCCTTCTGACACCTTGTATACACTCTGGTTTTATATATGAGCTAGTCAGAACCTATTCCTGTCACATTTACTTCATTTTCAGCTCTCTGAGACAGATCATTCTTGAGCTTGGAGAAGGTGTTTCTTGAGCCAGTTCTCCTGGATACCTCTTCTTACCAGGGCTATGTCCCATGAGGAGTGGTAAGGGGTCACCAGACCAAAACATAAGGCACAGTCACCGTTAGTCCTTTTGACTATGAGAACTTCCCGGGAGTACAACTCTGATTAGATCAGTGATAGACTTTCAAGGCACACACTGTCCTGAAGCTGTTCATTCTGGAGCAGGGAAAAAGCAAGGAAAATCACTGAATTCAGGTGTTACTTCACTTATATAGTTTTGTAAATCTGTCGTAAGATAACTATTTCTGAGGTGCAAACACTACATAAGAATCAATTTAAAATCAATTTTTAGAGTACACGTCACATCTGTGTTCAAAATATACCACACGTAAAAGATCAAAATTAGGACACTGTTTAACTGTTAGATAGATTATATTTATTGAAGCTGGAGTTACACTGTGTAATTGCATACCCCTGATACATATTCATGTGGGTTACCTTGCAATTAAACTTTCCAAATTCAGTATTCAAATGGTAGTTTTGCTAAAATACATTTCT
>VXBT01006586.1:13506-30174 GCA_013400235.1 Oriolus oriolus
TTTTTTTTTTTTTTTTGACTGTTCTAAAATCTCATACATCCATCAGGAAAGCTTTCAGTTCATAAATGGACTCTGCAACCTACAATAACAGATCTTCTGTTCTGTAGAACATTCAAATGAAAGTGTGATTCTTGCGGTCTTGATAAGGTCATATCTGTCAGGATAAATTGTTACTTTGTGCCAGTCTACAAAGTTTTCAATATGATTTCAGGTATAAAACAAGAATAGCACTACATTAATATATCATAAGCATAACTCAAATCCAATAAATTGTCTTTTTTTACTATAAGGAATGATGTCTATTTTGTAAGTAGAACGAAAAATCAATGCTCCTTTTTCTCTTTTTAAGTTTTATCTGATACATAATATTTGCCAGATTCATGAAAAGATATATTTTGTCAGAAGTGGGCTTTCAGAAATTATATTTAAAATAAGCAATCTACCAAGAAGAACTTATAGATAATTCTTTTTTTAAAACCAATCTCAGGGCATCATGTCATTAATGGAAATGGTAAATACAAAAAAAATATTTTTTTTATTGTTTTGGATTTGCCAGTAATCACAAAATAAAGTAATGGAAGTATCTTACTGAACTATAAATGCTATTCTGAAGATACTATATTTTTAAACTTTCTTTTCAAGGACTTAAAGTTCTGTACCAATTTTTGCCTGTAAGGAGAGTTTATTGAGAAAAGTTATGGGATTTGGACATTCCTTTTCCGAAAATGAGATGTGCAAGTCCTTCCCCTGCCAATTGTAATTTTCCTACTCAGGCTCTCACACAGTGCTGTTAACTTGGGCAAAGCAGCAAGAGAAATAGGAAAAAAACCAAATGTGTGGAGTTTAGTAAATTGCATGGGTCAGTACATGGACTGAATGCCATTTGGGTAAATTTATCTCCTATCCCAGCAACTACTTGATGTATGAATAATATTTGGGTTTTCTCCATTCAACCAGAAGGGTTACTGACACTGCAATTATATTGTCTTGAGGTGACGTTATGATGCTGTATCCCCTATTGCCTGTTTATTGCTCAGACATGAATCCTGTGCCTTTCTATGCCTTTAAGCTGGGTCTGAGAGAAAGCGGGAAAAAGCCGAGGGAATTCGTCAGCGCAGTTTATGTTCAAGGACGCACGCTCCCCTGCGTTCTCAGCGCACTGCAGACCCAAGGAAGCACCTTCCTGCTTTTCCCCAGCTCTCAGCTCTTTTTCTCAGGAGAGAGACAGAGAGTTAAAATTTCCTTGCTTTTAGCTGGCTTCTTTTTCTTTAGCTGAAGCAAGAAGTTTTTCCCAGGACTGTGGTTTCTTCTTCTTTCCTGGAACTCTTCAGCTTTGCTCCGGTCCAGAACACCATCACTGGGAGGTCCCACACCGTGGCCTGGAGGGGCCCGCACCGCACCCCAGCTCCGGGCAGAGCAGAGCCACACCTGCAGACAGGACTCTGAGTGTACCAGGTTTTCTCCACAGCGAGAGATTTTATTATTTAACATTATCCATTCTCTCATGCCTGCGTGCACCCTGCTTGTTAAATAAACAGCTTTTTTTTCACTTTCCTCCGAGAAAATTCTTTCCGAACTTGGGTGGGGGAGGGGCTGCTGAAACCTGCCTGCTATTAGAGGACACATTATTTTCAGACCTTTCTTCCCAATTTACCTCAAACCAAGACATATATAAACTTAGATAACTTGATTTAAAAAAGGCTAGTAGTCATATTTTAATTCCAAACCAATAATCCTTTACTATCTGTAAATCCTTTACTATCTTTACTATCATATCTTGAACAGATCTGATTAAATGAGTATTTTATTCCTACTTTTCTGGAGTAACCTGAAAATTCAGTTGGTTTTTCACTATTTATGTGTCAGCAAATTTCTGCAAATTGCTTTGGTAAAAGTCCTTAACCTCCCTGCCACACTGGGCTCTGGTAGACGTTACCATTTTGTCTGTGCTATGTAGTAGCAATGAACCTGTCACCATCCATGGACACAGTACCGCAAAGAGTGACATTATATGGTGTTACAAAAGTTTCTGTTCTATTATCTGAGACTTAAATATAATGATAATGTGAGCATGATAATGTGAGCAGCTGATATGAAACCCAGAGGAGGGGCAAACGGAAAAGTACTGCTCTACTTTTTCAGTCAGGACACAATTCCAAGAGCCTTGCTGCCCTTCCACAGCTCATCAGTGTTGGCTCTTGGAGTTCCCAGGCAACATAAGGGTAAACCCTGAAGAAGCACAAGGCAAGGAAGTGTTTTTCAACATTGATACAATCCTCTCCCATCTTTGCCTTCAACAATAAACTCATTTTGGTTGCATCCTCTCTCAAAATTTTCTTCCTGTGTATTTGTGTTAAGTCCAGTAGAAAGAAAGAAGCACATGCATATTCTTCAAAGCTAAACACTGATGAATTCATGGCTAAACCTACTGGACCTCTGTTTGCTTTGCTCATCTACTTGCTTCTGAAGGAGAACAGATATCACTCTTTTGCAGAGCATGTTCTGTTCCCCATTGCTCCCTGCATCTCCATATCCCTGTTTTGTGTTGCTCCTTCTTGTGAAGTCACAAGCCTTTATTTTTTTTTTTTTTCAGGCATAGCAAATTTGTTTCCTCCTGAAATATAGGAGAGAAGGAGGGATAGAAGAAGGGAAAGAGGTGAGGGAAGGCAGGAAAAGAAAGAGGCCAGTGCCTTGATCTCTTTTCTAAAACAAATGCTGAACAAATCCTATCGTGTGGGGTAGGAATAGACTGTAGAGGATGAGAGAAGACTGGACAGGAACCATTAAAAGCCAGGACAAAGAGGGAAGAGCATGTCAACAAGTTGAGTCAAGGCAAAACCAAAGCTAAATGGTCCCCAGTCCATACAGAAATGGAAATCCAGAGCAAAACATGAAATTCACAGTAACATGTAAATGGTGACCCTGAGGAAATGTCTCAAAGGAATGCCCAAAAAAACCAATAAGCAGCAGGCAAGACGAAGTTTGTTCTAGCAAATATGAAACAGAGTGGTCACAAAGCAAAGTCGATTTGTTAGACCATGTTTATTGTGGACATGATAAAATTAGGAAATACGTGAAAAGAAGTGACAAGTCTTTGGCATGTGCCCTCATTGCATCTGTTCTTGGTGACCACATGATATTGCAAAATCAGCACAGGATATGTCTCAGTGCTTAAAGATCATAATTGTTATCAGGTATAATAGGAATATAATAATAATTGAATCAGAATGGAGTTCCTAAAAGCAATGAATATGTTGTTAAGTTTAGAGTTGGTTCAGTTCTTGAGTAGTTAGGCTGTGCAGCTACCATGTGTGAGAGTTTAAGATGCCCTACATGCATTGCAGGCCTGGAAAAAATTTAGAAAAATTTAAAAGTCCATGCTATTAAAAAGTGAATGGATTGTACACTTGTAATTTTTTGTAAGAGCAGTAAAGCCTATGTGAGATGCCTCACAAAAGTAAAGGCTGGAAATCAGTTAATGTCTTGGACTAAATTAGTGTCTCATGCCTAAGATAAAAAGGCACAAAAAAAAGGAAGTGCTATACAAAAAAAGGAAGTGCTGTATTTTTATAATAGAGAATGTATGCAAGAAACTGGGGCACTTTTTATCTCAGCAGTTAGCAACAGGAGCTAGCTGAGAGGGTAGAAAGAGAAGTCAAAAAAGATAGAACTTAGAGGAGACTATTGTCTCATTGACTGTGTTCAGCTCTTCATGAACACAAAGTTTCTGAGCTATTTACAGAGTATAATGTGAGCAACTGTGAGGGCTACTGTTCTGTTAGTCAGCTTTTGAAAGAAAAGCTGGACATTCAGTTACTCACCCAATGAGCCAGATCATGTGTACAGAATTCCCCAGCATGAATATACATTTCATAGACTAATTTTTCACCTATGAAACTAAGCAGCCTTCTTCAAGCAAAGGGATAGGACCCTGGCAAAGCTCATTTTTCTAATTTTCTTCGCACTACTGAAAATCAAAATTCTGTATGCCATCTTCCATTGTGAGATGGAGAACATGCTACTAGAGGAGAAAAACACCTAATGGTATGGAACAGAGGAAACCAAAGGCAGAGCTTTGCAATGCAGAAAGAACTATTTTTCCTGCCAACAAAATGTGAAAGTGGCTATACTGGACTGAGCTTATGATGACTCATTGTGTATTCCATGAGGAAGATGAGGATTAAAATATGAACATAGATCAATGTATAGTTCTCTTCCAGGCTGTTAAACTGGTCCATGCTTGCATGGCTATGTGTCTTCTTATGTCTGTTGGTCTCCTATCACTGAAAGACTAATACCAGAGAAAAGGATTTAGAAACCCTTTATTCAGTGGGATATTTATCATATTAATTCATCATATCTGCTGTGAAAAAGGAAAATATCCAAATCCATCAAGAATTACTGCATTCTAGATCTCAAATACTTACATGATTGATGATCAAACACTTCTCAGAAGACTTGTGATGTGCTTGGTAACTTATATACCATTGTGTCCCTTAGGAGGACTTCTCAAGTCCTGCAGGGCTATCCATTTAGGACAGTTCAAGGGCAGCTATAGATCTAGGTCTTTCTAAACTCCAGTGACATGCCAGCATATAAACTGCTCTCTTTCCAATCACCTAGATATGGTGCTACTACTGTCCCCATTCTCAAGTCGAGCCAGTGGTGAAGCTTGGTGTGAATGCCCAGTAGAGGTTCACTCCCTACACAGACACAGATGGTCCCAGATCAGCACAGACAGCAGAACAGGGCCTTTTCAGGCACCCACACAAACACAAACAGTTCTCATGCAACCATGGCCTGACCTTGTTCTTACCAGCAAGTAAGACCCAAAATTCACTGGATCTCAGGGATACACACAGTTACAAGTTCACATGGTTGTCTTCAGCAGCTGGGTCTCAGACCTGTGGTATCACCACTGCCTGGGTTCCAGGTTCCTGGTTTCTGTGGTGGTTTGCCCCCAAAACTGCATTTATCCCATAAACATTTCTCAGCCCTATGCACAGGCTACTCCAGTTCTGAGTTCACTAGTTGATCATGTCTGCACATACACATGTACAGGAAGTGCACACACAAAATAATACAAAAGAAAAGTTAATAAGATAATAAGAACTGTGGTGATCAAGTGAAGGCCATGAGTGATCAGTTCCTTTTTACCTCCCTTTTCTGTCTTAGTGATGGTCCTGCCTGTTCCATCCCTATTATTTTCTTCCTTGAAATTTAATCTTTCCTCCAAGACTCCCCTAAATGCTCTGTGCCTTCTCACACTGCCCTTAAAACATAGAATCTTTCAAAATATTTCATAAGATTTTTCTTTCTTACAGCACCCATATCAATAGCCTATAATAATCTTGTTTCCTTCTTTCTGTCAACTGACAAGTGGTGATCAAAGCCCTTCTAAGTCTGACATTTCTGCAGTGGAGGACTGTTCTGTCTTCTGGACTTCTTGCACTCTTTACCACCCACTGTCAGTTAGGGTCTGTGTATCTGAGCATTTAAATTAGCCATTTTCATGGTTTTTGTAGGGTAGGAGATAAAACCTGCAATGTAGTACTCTTGTGGCAGAAACTGTGTAAAAGATGTTTCCTGTTGTAGGTGCATGCATTTGCCCAGGGATCAGCCTCTGACTCTGGGTAACACTCTTTAAACCTGGCCATGCAGAAATCAGCTGGAAGACAGCCACCAGTTTAATTGGAGTCAGAATTTAACCCCTGCTGTTTTATTGCAAAAGCTGATATATGTATTTTAAAAAAAAAATCTTAGTAGTCTCTTGGCCCCGTGGCAGGGACTGTAATAATAAAAGCTGAGAAAAGCCAAATATGCACCACTGAACCATCCAGGCGCAAAGCACAACGTAACACTAGTCAAGGAAGTCTCTTACTAGTTATCTGATCTGAAAGGAGAAGTGATCTGCCACACTCGTTTCATTCTTTTGAAGTATGTATCTAGCTTTACACCTAGGTTTGCCCACCTGAAGCAGATACAGCATTTAGTGTCTCTGTCTTTGATATTTGCTTTAGGTTCCTTTCAAGTATGAGAAAGGTGAAAACTCTAGGCTGCAGTCTCATTTCTGAATGTGAGCAGATCACGCTGTGAGATGGGTGGCCCTGGCTCAGGCATGGCTAAGGCTGCAGCATTTCAGTGCAGGTTGCATCTCTCAGAAGCTCTAAACTAAAATGAGAGAGACTGCTGATTTTTATCCATCCTGTTGTGGTAAGGGAGAAAAAAAGGGCATAGCCTGTATAGCAAGAAGGTGCACCCTACCCAGCAGCAGACAGTCTAAATGACAGAAGCTATGAGGGGTTTTAGTGGAATACTAAATCATATGCATACATTGTAAAAAAAAATAAATAAATAGAGAAAACTGGCAACCAGCTGAACACAAAAAAATAGACAATGTGTAGACTGTAGACAGCAGTTCTGGTGAAGAAGCATATGCCCTATTCAGCAACAAAAACATTACAATTTGGCATCCAATCTCAAATCTTTTTGTAGGTCAAGTAAAGCTCTAGTGCAAGCCAATTACCCACAGTCTAGTAATTGCCTTGATTATCTTAATCTGAGCTTTTTCAGTGATTGTGTGACATGGCTAGTTTTCAGGTCTGCCCCTGTTTTTATTTACTACTAATACCCACACCCACACATTCCCACCTCCTGTAGATTGACTCTTTGCCAATAAAAATGGAGAAGTTAATAACAAGAATAATCAACAAAGTCAAGCAGGACTGACAAAATCTGTGTTGTCTTTTAAGAATGACAGTAAACCCATGATAACTTGTCACTGATAAACCATGTGATTTTAATTTTCAGGCACTTGTGGTCAAGTTGGAAGGAACAAAGTAACTGTAGGAGAACATAAGAAGAGAGGGGGTCTCCCTAAGTAACATACTGACATGCTGATTATTGTATCCTGTGGAAAACTCAATGGCAGTCAGGTTCTCACACAATTTTGCAATTATTTGTAGAATAGAATAATTTTAAATTGGAAGGGACCTACAATAATCATGTAATGGAACTGAGTGAGAGGTCTGTCTGTTTTCAGTGAATTTTTCCTCTTACTGAGGACTTTGGAGGCAAATGGAAAGAGTCACATGTTAGAGTATTACAACAAAACCGAAGCTGATATATGCAACTTTAAGAGCCTTCAACACCCACACGGCTATGTGTCCTGTGAAAAGACTTTGGGAGCTACTCCTTTTTTTGTTTTCTTAGCATTATTCACCAATGCAATTAGTTAGCAATTCATTTTCCAGTGTCTGCTGAAATTTAAAATTAGAGAGAATTGACTACAGCTGCTTTCTGTGAAGGCAAGTTAAGTCTGCTATAGTGGAAAATCTTGTGTCTTTCTAACAATTGACTGATAAAAGGAGCAGAAAACTCATGTTTTTCAGAGCTGTCGAGTGTTATTTCACTCACCGTCAGGTCTCCCATAGCTTTCCCTGGAGTCACCCGGTGCTGCATGGCAATCAGCTGAGCCTGAGCTCACATCAGCAGACAGAGGTTGATGGCACAGTTGTACACCAGGGTCTCAGCTGTTCTGAGCTATCTACAAAATATTTCCTAAGTCTGGTGTGTTCTATTTCTGGAATTAATGATGTAAAAACTTTTGGTTTTGTGGGGGCAATTTAATTATCTATAAGACTGTGTATCTGTTATCATAGCTTATATGTAGTTGTAACATATATTTTTCCAAGTTATTATATTATTCTTCTTTGGGGTTTTGGTTGTTTGGATTTTGTTTATTTTTTTATTTTTTAAAATTAATATACACTAATTTCCTGCAGGTGTCCAGCATCAACAATGTTTGAGGTCCTGTCCATTTGCTGCTAAAGTAAACAGAGGTAAAAAAAACCCAGAAGAGTGACTAGACTATGAGTGTGGGGAATTCAATTTAAAAACTGCTGTTTGATTCTAAAATATTCAACAAATAAATCCTTCACAATTCCTCCTAATAAATTCTTCCCAATGTGCTTACATGGTGCCAGGAAAGGAAATGTTGTTCCTCTAACCCAGAGGGAAAAAAAAAGTGTATATACACATAAGTATAAAAACACAAAATATGTTTAGCAAATGTGCTTTTCAGTACATGTTATCTAAAGAGAAGCAATGCACTACTGGCAATACAAATTCATTACATTAAGACAGGTGGAATCATACACCAGCATGTGAACTCTGGCTGTATCTGCCTGTCTCAGGGATCAAATGTATAATTAGCATGCATAAATTTTCTCATTTTTGTCAAGTACAGACAGGCTTATTTGAAAAGTTAAAGAAATACCTCTGATCATTGCAGGCTTTTCAGTAATGAAATTGTTATCCTGGGCAAAACTGACAACTATAGCCTAAATGGTGTTATCCTGAAAAGAATCTGTGTTTGCTGCTAGATATAGATAGGTCATGGTCTTCCAATGTGTTTTTGGACACTTTTGCCCAGTAGCACAGAATTATATCAAAATAGTCAAAAATATGACAAAAAAAACCTACTGTGAAGAAGAGATATCCTGTAGTCAGAAACCTCATGGAGTAAAGACCAACGAATATTGTAAATATTAACATGACACCCACAGAAACAGTAAACATCTGATTGGCAATAGCTTTTTGTTAAGGGACGTGCTGTAGAGAACTGTGCCCTTTTGGGTCACAATAAGGCTATCTAGACATTTTACACATTAGTTTCCAAAGGATTCCATAAAGCATGTAATATCCAATGAAGAGTGCCTTTGGATGCAAGGTTTTTCATCTAATTTCTGAGGAAAGAGATATTTTATTCCTAGTTTCATTTCAGTTTGGGTGAGGCTCACTAGAGGCATCACCTTTTCTTACATCCTTTCTTTGAGTTCTCTGTGGAATGTGTTAAAATCTGCTTTTGAAACTCAAAAATGTGACTCCTTTTTTTTTAATATATGTAATTTAATATGATATCAGGGTCCAGATTTTAAACTGTTCCAGAGATAAGCCTAATGGACTTTCTCTTTCATATCTTCTTTGTCATTCTCACCACCCGGATAAATGCAATTGTTCTGGTAAGTCTTTGCAAATCATGCATTGCTTGAAACAGCTTAGGAGTAACCCTCTCGTTTTCCCCACTGGAGAAGAGTGGAGAGGTGCTCCTGGGGTTGCTGAGTGCCCCACACAGTGTTTCAATGCCCACCACTGGACCCAGCTGTAAGTTCAAGGGCTAAATAATAAGAAAATTTCAAGTATGAGAATGACTTTGTGGTGAATGAGATGTCACTGTAATGGACTCAGGATGGAGGGCTCTGGTGGTAATAGCATGTGCCAAGGAAGAGGCAGGGAACTTGGCTTCACTGCAGTCAGTGACAATAATATTCTGAAGAAATGCGTGCAGGGAAGGGAAGAGACATCCACACGGAAAGGGAGCCATCAAGATACTAACAGGGTGCTCAGAGAAACTGTCTAATTCACATATTTTTGAAGGGATTTTTCACAAAGCTCTGTCATTTCTGCAGTAAAAATCTGTCTCTGGATCACTGGTATTGCTGATCCCTCTTTCCAATTTTTAGTCAAGTTGCTCAGTGCCCTCTGCAATTATTTAATAAAACTCTATAAAATTCATTGGGTGGGGTGAATATCTAGATGAGATATATCTACACATTACCAAGTGGAAAACTTGAGTGTTTGAGTCACTGGTGCATTAAGAATACAACCCTGAGCTCCATCATTTCTAGGCCTGAGCCTAGAAATAACTTTTTTATTATTATGGTCTTATCAGGTATAAATCACCCAAGCTGCTTCAAAAGGAAGCAGCAATCCCCCTACTCACAGGGAACTCAAAATTGTGGTTTTCCTAAACATAAAAGTATGGAAGAGGAGAATTAGAAAATGTCAATGCCAGGTGCTGGTGGGTGCCAGGAGTGTCGGGCTCTGTTTCTGGAGTGATGGGCAGGACCTGCCAGCCAGGACCAGACCACTGCCCCATCCAGGCAGCAGAACAGCCAGACAGGCACCAGGGACAGTTCCAGACAACAGACAGCACATGCAAGAAAGAGGTCGAATATCAACTTGATGCCTGAGATGGCCACCTAAAAACAGAGACTAGACAGGAATAAGGGAATAAAAGTAGGTATTTATTTGAAGGGCCTTCAAAGGTACACCCTGGACAGGCCAAAGGCGACACCCAAGATGGACGCTGGGTCACAAGTTCTTCACACTTTTGTAAGTTTGGTTCATTTGCATATCAGGATTAATTCTCCAATTAAAGCTTCAGTTAATGATGTAATTTCCCTAAGTTTACTGCTCCTTCTAAGATGTTAGTTTACAAATTTTGGGGCCTGCTGTCCTTGAGATGGAAACCTAGAGAGGTTTGTTATGTCTAACCAGCATGAGAGAACAGCAGCTAACAGACCACAAGAAACTTCAGAGTTACAAACCAGGCAGTACAGGATTTGAAAAACATAAAAGTTAAAACCTATGGCATCAAATTAAGGGGCAGGATAGCCCAGAGTATCTGTAGGTGTCCATCAAATGATCATCCCCGCATGCTGAAGTTGTTTCAATGAAACTGTGATATTGCTTTTTAAGTGAGTTTTTAATTTTTACTTTTGTTTTGATGTGATTGGGACCTCAGAAGTGATGATCTCAGTGACTTGAAAATTAAAATTACATGTGGTCAAAGGAAGAATCTCCTGAAATGGAACAAAACATTTTGTCTTGAGTCAACAAAATATTTTGTGTTGACACAAATCAATATTTTTTGTTTCAATTTTTTGGTTCAGCTGAAATGTTCAAGAAATCCATTATTTAGAGTCCCTTGCCTTTCTCCTCTGTTTGCCATACTTAAGAGCTGATGATATTTGCAATAATTTAAATTAAATTCTATAGTACATTCTGGTATAATGAAATTTGCCATTTACTTATGGATATCTTTTATTAATGACCACGGCCATACTGGAATTATGAACTGGAAGCAGAGTGTTTACCATTTCTTGATTTATCCAAGCTTTAAAACAGAAGTTTTGAGCTGTTGAAATATCTGAATTATACAGGAAAACTCAAAACCAAATGAACTTAATTTATGTTTGGGTTGGTGGGGGTGGGGTGGTGTGTTTGAGTTTTGGGGAGTTTGGGGTTTTTTTAATAATCTAATTTACATTATGATAATACTTAGGGGTCCAAATAATGAACCAAATATTCATAATACCTGGTGCTGGTAGCAGAGTCCCTGGAGCTAGTATTTCACACTCAAACCTATGGTCCAGAACTTTTCAAGTAATTAACAAAAGAACAGAAGATAATTATGTGGTTATTTGTATTGTTCCCCCTGTTGCTGCAGGAATTGTTCTGACTGGTTTTGCAATTTGCTGTCCAGACTACAGGACTTATCCTGAAAGTCATGCATGAGTTGTTAGATTTAGATTAGGTTTAAATCTAAATATATATATGAGTGCCAACCAGTTTCAAAGTTTTCTGAGTTAACAAATCCCAGAGCTTAAATATGATTAAGTAGTGTTAGTGATTGGGAATAATATAGTATGTGATACGATTAGTGTAGGCCCCAGTACGTGAAGAATACCTACAAACTCCTTTTCTACACCAGGCCAGCTCACCTGGGATCTACTGCATTGTCCTTTTAAACCAATTTTTCACTGTCCTTAACCAGAGAGGAATAAAGTCTTCCAGAAGCCCTGTCCTGAACTAAGTTTCTTGAGTGTTTGCACATGAGGTAAATTCTGAGACTTTTTCTTTCTGATTAGAGGCAAAAGTCTTGAGACTTCGATCTCAATTTCTAAATTCTAAGAACAAGACAAGGAGAGTGAGAAGATTTCTGCCATGTTTCAAAAAATGCATGTAACTGATGTCCTTTGTTTGTGGCTGTAAACATGTCACCAATATGCAGAGTTCAAGGGAACTCAAAGTCTGCTCTGGAAATCTTTGCTTTCATTTGACATTTCAAATGAAACTTTCCTTCTGTGGTATGAAAGGGTTTAGGAAGAAGGTTTTGCCTTTAACCTGTACTTAAACATTTATGAATGATTTTTAAAAAAGGTGAGAAAATTGTACCAGCAGGTATTTTTGCACACTGCATGAAAAATTTAGTAGAACACTCATATTCATATTCCAATATTTCCCAATATCAGCTCTGTATCATAAGGATATTGTGAAGTCACCAGATGACTGTTTATGATTAGAAAGATGTATAGTGCTTAGTTTGACAAAACAAAAACAAAGTTTCTAAAAGTGTTAATTCAGCACTGCAAAATCTTTTTTGTTTTGAGTGTGGGACATCCTATCCCTAACAATAAAAAGCCATCCCACATGAAGGTAGTAGTACAGTTAGTTTGCTGCTGATGGGAAAATGGTATGATTTATGACACCAGTTACACAGGAGCTCATTCTCAGAGATTTGTAAACAAGTTTAAATCCTGCTTTCAAACTGGCTTAAAAGTCAAGAGAAAACCAGTATTGTTTAATATTTCAATAAAATGCTTAATGCTTGAAGCGTAAAATTCTTTTTCTGTGTAGTAAAATAGGTGGAGGAGTTGATTAGAGCAGTTTAGGGAGAAATAACAAGAAGTAATTGCATAGCATTCAGTGATAGAAGAACGGAGGATGGACAAAAGAAAAAATGCATAGCTGTGGTCAATTAGAACATGAGATCCTTTCTGGGGAGAAGCTGAAGCACTGAGATTCATCATGTTCAGTGTAGACACAGTAGCTGAAGGTGTTCTGTGCAGTATAATTCTGTCTGAATTGTAAGAAGAATCAGCCTGACGGAATATTTAAGTTTGGGTCTTGTTTCATGTTTTTGAAGTTTCATTTGCATCCAAGGATCAACACAAGTTTCAGCAACATTGTCAATTTTCTCACCTGAGGGGTGTTTTTCTTTCAAGTGTTCTGTGGTCACATATATGGTGTCATCATTGCAGAGAAGCCCAAACCTTAGCTTAGGCAAATTGTTTAATGCTCATTGCTATTTAATCTTTCAGAATGAGATTTTCAAAATAGCATGCCCCCAGAATTTCAAAAGAAGTTGTGTTTAAATTCCCAGGACTGCATTGAAAATCTGTTTTTAAGTGGAGAAATGCAGTGGCAAGTGGCCCTAGCAAACTACAAATCTTGGACTCAAATCTGTCCTCCAATGTACTTTCACATATCCAAAACCTACACTTGTCTTCTAATGCTCTTCCCTTGTGAGGGTTAGTAAGAAGGTAAACATATCTCTGAAAAATGACTTAACACACAGTTTGGTAATGTGGGCACTGAAAAAACTGCCAGGTATATCCTTCTACACCAGCAAATACCGATGTGTTGTCCTTATCACTGTAGTGCAATTCATCTTGGCCATTTTGCCTTGCAAAAACCTGTAGCAGGCATTTGGGATCTTCAGTCCATACTATCGACATATTTTAAAAATTACCTTTGCAGATCTGGTTTGTTGACTCTTCCAGTGTCTGGCTTGGGATCTTTTTTCTGTTTTGTTATCAAATACAGAATTTCTCAGGAATACTTCTATTCAGCCTGGGGCTTATGAATAAGACAGATGTTTATTTTCATTCTTTGCTATTCTTTTTCAAGTTTCCAATGTGGTCCCCAGAGTATGAGTTACAAAGTTGTTTGGTTTTGTTTTGTCATGTTTGCTTCTGAAATATTTACGACATTATTGACACTTGGTTCTGACCTTGATTATTACCTCTCAACATGCTCAAAAGTGCTATCTCCACACAAGGCACTAGAGGAAAGGTACTATAAATGCTGTCAATGGTGCTTTCAGTTATCACAAGCGGTTCTCAGTATTTTTACTACTCCCCTGAGCATTCCATACCATCCATATATATTTCAAGATTTTCATGGTAACATCCTGCATTGCCAGTATATTCATGGCTTAGCAAATCACTTGAGCAGGTATTCTCCAGTCATGTGGTGGGTTCCCTGTAACCAAATTTAAACATTTGCTTTGTTAATCATAATGAAATCTTACATAATAAATAAAATGTTCCTTTAGTTCTTCACTGTTCTTTAAATCCTTGCTTGAGATACTATTTTGCTCTAGGTGAAAAAAGACACCAATAGTTTCAGCTTCACAGTAATGAATAGGGCTTTTTTTTTCACTGTGAAATACCCCAGATTTCTATTAAGTCTCTTAATTTCAGATAAGGTGTTGGGCAACTCAGTCCACTGAAAGGCAGAACCTGTAGCTTTTGTCAGAGGTAGGATCCCAAGGGAAGGCTTCTTACCAGTCCCTTCATTGGACAACATAAAAATATACTTCCATCCCTGTGATATATTTTGTTGATGGTTTCTACAAATCTTCGTGTAGTTGCTAATAGAAACCAGAGCTGCTGTGTAAAGAAGGGCAAAAACATAATTGATGTTAGTATTTAGGAGTACGGATGGCGTGATTTTCTGAATCTTAATATTGAATTTGTTTGCTTCTCAGCAGAAGAGCTCCAGGTAAAGGAGAGCTTCTTGTTCTAGTCAAAGTTTAATTGTCCTGTCACCTGTGACATACCTCTTTAGTTATTTTACCTTGGTGAATATTTGCTACTTTCTCCTGTGTATGAAGTTAGTCTCATATTATTCTCCATGGTAATGAGATAATACTTAATGAAAGGTAGAACCCATTTTGACAGATCCCTGGATATGAAACTGACTCACATGTGAGTCAGAGATATATTCAGGTGGAGGTTTTCAGAGGTAGGAATGAATACTTTGGGTTGGAAATAATTTACTGAAGGGAGCATTTGAATGTTTTAGCTTTCCACTGCTAAGGAACACACAAGAAAGGGTTTATGGAGACCCTGCTTCTCTTTCTGGCAGGAAAATGTATCATCACAAAGGCTGTAATGGGACTGTGAGAGCTGAAAAGACATTTTAGAGGAAGTATTTTATCTTTCTTTGATTTTTGTATGATAACTTTACTTTATTTCTACTAATATGACCATTGCTGCAGTGCTGCAGATACAGTGAGCCTGATCCCTCTCTGTTATTCTGTTGTTAATTATCTGCATTATAATTGTCCAGGGAGAGCAAATGAGGGAACAGTGGTGCCTCTCTCTGTCTTCTGCAGCTCACAGTGAGCTATTCCAGACAACATCAGCTTCTGTACCATGCAGTATTCACGCATGGGCAAGGACTCTGCAACACGATGGAAAAGATGCAAAGACTTTATTGCGTGTTAGAAATTCCCTTAAATACCAGTAGCTAACAGGATATCACCTCATATAAACAGGAAAGATATTCACCTCAGTGTCCCCCAATCACCTGGAGTACTTCCCAGACATTGCCTATTATGGTGAAGGATAAACAATACCTTACAAGGTCAGAAACTGCAATTATCACATCTCATAGGGCTGACACTGTCCAGAAACCCACAATGCTCTCTCAGCCCATCCCCGGTGACCTGGCTGTAATCCCAGGGTCACCTCTGGGTCTGAGAACTAGGGTCTTTCTGCAGCCAACAAGGCCTAATCTCTCTTCCAGCATACAGTGTAGCCCAACAGTACCAGTATCAAGTATGCAAAGCACATCCTCCCAGAGGGGTGGAAATGCTGACCTACACTTTTTTCCCTCTGCAGGGCCTACCATATTATGGGGAACAGCCTTCTGAAGGCAAGGAAAGATCAAGGAGAGTCACTGTTTCCCTCTCCAGGCTGGGCTTCTGTCATGTGTATGGTATATCTTGAACTAACATTCCCAGGGCTTGCTAAGCCAGGGAACAGCATTCCAGTTGCAAGATGTTCAGGTGAGGAGGTAAGGGTGAACAAAAAGCCCTTTGTCTTGTTTTGTTGATAGTGGTGGTGGTTGCCCCTGGGAAAAGGAAAGCTTTCATCCATCTTAATCCATACACCCTGCCATCTCCAGCAGAGTGGGAGTACTGTAATGCTCCTGGTCATTTCAAACTCATGGCAGGTACTGCCAGATCCCTCTCAGGCAGCGTAAATGAAGATGTGAAAGCACAGCATAAACATGCCACACTAACAAATGTGAGAGTGAGGAAGGAATGAGAGAGAGGCAGCAATTACAACAGCAACAAAATGTCAAAGGGAACAAGTTTTGAAACAAAAGAAAAATAGGTCAGGCTCTATCTTTATGGGAATCTGCAACAATTTAAGTGACATTTGAAAGAAGTTTTGTGCGAATTGCTCCAGGCACTCTGTTATTTGGCAGTGGATTGCTTCTCCAGTCAGATTTTAATTCTGTCCTTCTTTCCAAACCTTCAAATGACATCTCTCCAGGAGTATTTTTAGAAATAGCAGCTGTTGGGTTAAATTCAAGAACAACCACAGTATGTCCTGTCTCCAAATGGAGGAGGCTGTATCCCATCTACTTGGATGTCTGTCCCTGTAATATGTGATGCTGGAACAAGTATGCTTGTTTCACAGTACCAGCTTTCAAGGACCATTGATAAGTCCAGTGATGCTCTGTAGCCAGTGCTTTCTAGTCTGTCTTACAGTTGAATATTCTTCAAATTTATGGATAGGCCCAAAAAGCCAAGATCTTCAAAACAATATTTCTGATGATGTTTCCTTTTTTATGGCAAGCCTTCTTTTTTATCTGGAATGAAAGAAAGGGACCAAGATCTGGATTACACTTTGTCACCAAGCAATTTGTTACTTTCATTTTTAATTGCACTTTGACTGTCATTAATATACAATCATATATAAAATATGCACTTATACTGTCACCAGTGTATAAACTGGGGGAGTT
>VXBT01006587.1:0-42737 GCA_013400235.1 Oriolus oriolus
AAAGCAAAGTGGTCAGCAGCTGATGGGGCTTCGGGCACCACGGCAGGCAGGACATGCCCCCGAGATGCTGCTGGCCCAATGAAGAATCCTAAACACACACCCAGAGATGCCTCTGTGCCTCAGCTTCCCCATCTGTAATGTGGTGGACACAGCGGCATCCCTACAAAAGTGGACTCACTGTAACCAGCCTTCCCAGCCACAGATTCCCTGCTTTGATATTTCTTATCTGGAACTGGTGTTTCCATGGAAGATCTTTCCTAGGAGATCTTGACACACACAGTCATTACAGGCAGGTTTTTGAGACAAGAATCCAGGGGAGCCTCAACCATCCATTGCAGCAACAGTTCTATACAGAGGACAGATGAAAGGAGCTGCTTGTCACCAGTGCACCAGCTGTCACAGCCATGAGCAATGGCTTAAACTTCTGAACATGGGTGTCCTTAATCCAATACACCGCCTCACACTGAGCAGACAGGCTCCAAATTGCAAAAGTCACCAAGATCCACTGATATCAGCACTTGAAGCTGCACAAGACTCACAGATTTATTTCATGTTTGATGCCAATCAATGCCCACTCTGCCTTTTAGTTAAAAACCAGGGGCCACAGTGAACTGTGCCTTCTATTTTATTCACCAGAATGCCACTGGCTCTGCTCTTCACATCTCGACAAGCAAAACCTGCCCTTGCTCAAGGAGAAAGCTGCTTATGCAATAACATCCCATGACCAGTTTGGGGGAGGGACAGAGGAGAATAAATTATTTGATTGTGAAATGTTCCCTCTTCATTTAAAAAGAAGAAGAAGAAAAAAAGAGGCAGCACTTTCCTGCAAACAAAAAGCCAGCATAATTGTTTCTCTTCTGAGGTCAGACCTACTCACCATTCTTCTCTTGCAAAGTAATAACCTTCTTGTTATTTTTTATCAATTTCCCTTATCCTATTGGTAAAATCAGGTGCAGATTCCTTTCATTTCTCTACTGCCTTGATCTGGTACCTCCCAACAGCAGCAGCCCAGACACAGCCAGCTCCAAAGTTCCAGCAGCAGCTCTCCTGCCTACCCCATGTTGTCCCACCAGCCCATGGCTCAGCCCATGGCTCAGATGTCCTCAGATCACTTGAGGATCCTGAGCTGAGGTTTTCCTGCAGTCTAGCTGCTTAGCACAGCACTAACAGTATCATTTACTCATTCACCTTTTCTCATGTAATGAAAATAATAAACTGATAGAGAGAAACAAGGTATCAGCATCAAAAATGCATAGAGAGCGCAATCTTTTGGTAAGAAAACCACTCGGTGTGTCCTTCCCTGCTAGAAACAAGCTTTTGAAAGTGTCTGGCATGATGTAGTGCTTCATTTTCTACCACTTTTGGTTGCTCTCCCATTTTTTTTGCAGACTTGATAACATTGGGATGGAGATAAATAGGTAGAAAATTATTTTCTTCCTTTCCAGAAATGCTTTGTTCTTTCTAGAGCCAGAGATATCCATTGCTGAAGTGTGGTGAGGGACTGGTCAGCAAGGGAGAGCACTCCCAAGCCCTTTGAGAGGGCCAGTGCTGAGCCAGGAGGATGGATGGCTTTCCTCTGACTTCCAGGAATAGGCAGGAGGCACCTGACTGAAAACTGTTTGCAAGGGACTTGAACTCAAATGCAGCCAGTTTGTTCCAGCTGCTTTTGGACAGCCTGAGCACAAAGGTGATTTGTGTCTGGGACTGGAACAAAAGCCTCTGAACACGCAGACTTTTGACCCAGTGTTGCTTTCATGTGCCAAGGGGTTTTGCAGGAAGCCTCCCAGCTGATCTCCAAGGGAGGCTGCCAAAAAGCAGGGTTTGGGGTTTCATGAACAACAGACACACTTTTCCGACTCCATCAAAAAGATCCAGATTCCAAGAAACCCCCCAAATTTGACTAGTATCACAACTGCCCGAGTTGCCAGGAATTCCACAGGTCCAGAAGACTCACTGCTGCCCCAGGAGCCACCAGGATCCACCCCAACCCTGCTGCTCACCTCATAGCTGTGGGCTGCTCTGACAAAAACCTCTCCGATGTCCAGCTCCTCAAAGGTGAAGTGGAGCCGGGGCCCAAGGCCTTCTCCTATGAGGAGCAGGGGCAGCCTGGTCTCACAGCCTGGGGAGAGATTTCTATTTCAGTACAGTAATTCTGTCTGCTATTCCACATTTTCCAGGCTGCCTTAGTGCTAATCCCTGACTCTGAGCTGCCTGGGACCAGCTCCTGATGTTCCAGGAGAAGATACGGACCCTTCTCTTCCCTCAGGAGATATGCCTTGGATCTAGCTTCCAATTTCTAACCCACCCCTAGGGCTGGTTTCCAGTTTGGCCAGCAGTTTTCACTCTGAAGAAGCAATGCTGAGCTTAAAATGATCTCTGATTTCCTTCCCATGCAGTTAAAGGAACTTTGAAATCCATTCAGTGAAGGCACAAAGCTCGCAAAGAATTTGGCATTGCTGCCTGGCTTGCAAGTAAATGAGGGTGTAGGTGACACAACAGCACAGGACTTTGTTGCCAAAGTCCTCAGCTTCTCTGCTTTCTGAGATCAGATCAACTTCTCTGCTTTTCAGCATCTTGTTGACAGAATCTCCCCATGTTTTGTGACTGGCTTTGAATAAAATTCTCATCTGACCAGATCAGTGAACAGAGATCCAGTTTCACATGATGCAGGACATCACAACATAAAGGAATAATCATCATTTGGGATTTTTGAGCAACTAAGAAAGTTCATTCTGAGCTTCAGTATTTGCTATGAGCAAATTTCCAACCACTTCTTCACTGCTGGCTTTGCCAGTTGCCCAGAGCTGATCAATTCTGTAAATCACCTGATCCAGAAGTACCTGCCAAGTAATTTATGGAGGCACCTTCAGCACAAGTGGAGGCTGTTGGGCTACACTGTGTGCTGGAAGAGAGATTAGGCCTTGTTGGCTGCAGAAAGAGCCTCGTTCTCAGACCCGGAGGTGACCCTGGGATTACAGCCAGGTCACCGGGGATGGGCTGAGAGAGGATTGTGGGTTTCTGGACAGTGTCAGCCCTATGAGATGTAATAATTGCAGTTTCTGACCTTGTAAGGTATTGTTTACCTTTTACCATAATAGGCAATGTCTAGGAAATATTCCAGGTGATTGGGGAACACTGAGGTGAACTTCTTTCCTGTTTATATGAGGTGATTTCCTGTTTTTCTATTGGTATCTAAGGGAATTTTGGATACGCAATAAAGCTTTTTTCTTCTTGCACCTTTACCATGATGTTGCGGAGTCTCTGCCCATGCGTGAATACTGCAGGAGGCCAACAAAGCCCCTTTCCAGTGGGGCAGGAGATTCAGCTGCACAATGCACTGCACTGGCAAAAAGCTCCCAGATATCCGCAGCATGGGGCACACAATATCTGCAAATCCTCATCCCAAGGGATTTGGGACTAGCAGAGAAATGCCTGAGGAAGGCAGTCACATTGCTTGAAGGGATTAAGAAGCAAAAGTAAACAACTTGCCAGTTAAAGATGGCTGTTTTCTTCAATTATTTTTGCACCCAGGGACCATGACTCTGCGACAGTTCTCACCCTGACAATCCACTGAATCAGCTCTGATCTGTAAGGAAATGCATTATTTAAACGACTGCTTGAGATCCTTTTCCAAGGGGCCAATGGAAGAGTTAAGCTCTCCCAAGGGCCTCTCAGGGTCATTCAGGAACAGGCTCCTTTTTCTCAACACACAGCATTTGCTCTGGTTCCTCCAAGTCCCAGACCAGCACAAGGCTTGCATGCAAGTAGTTTTCCTCTTTCTCTGTCATGAAAAAGCTGTCCTGGCACAACCCCAGGAGATTCCTGCAGCAAAGTGCTGGACAACCCCATTGCCAGAGCCAAAATCCCAGAGCCAAGAGCACAGCCCTGAAAAAGGAATCCCTCGGGAGCAACTTTTTAGATCCATCCTTTCCTTCCACGTCTCCCACAGTTGCAGCTGGTGGGCAGCAAGACAGTTTGTTAGCACAAGCCCTGAATAATTGTTGTAGATGGCATTTGCTGAGTAAACCCTGCACAATTACTGTGTAAATAGGAAGCTGTTTCATGACATTTGTATCCACCACTTGGAGCAGGAAGGCAAGAACAGAGCAGCTGGGCTAGGGATTGCAGCACCCTCCAGAATGGGAGCCCAGCTGCTGGAGGACCTTCGGCCTCACACCTCTTCCTTTTAGATGGGAAAACGCAGAATATTCCCTGAATGGAAACCTGGCAGCCATCTCCCACTCCTGAAAAACACCTAAGCAGCACCATGCAGAGACAGAGAGGAAGGACAAGGTAACCCGAACCACGCCGTGCACTCCGAGCATTCCCTGCCCTGTGCCAGCACAGCAAAGCCACCACCTCTGAGATGGGGTCATTTGGGTGGGGCAATGGCAGCTGCTCCCAGAAAAGGACCTGACAGCACTTCTAGAAGACAGGACAAGCATAAACCTTATCTAGCAGAATGCCTGGACTCTGTTTGCATAGGAGGGCGCTCATCCTACTGAGCACACTAAGGCCCATACATCACCACCTGGAGGAACTGAGAGCCGCAAGGTGACAATTTCCACACGGGGGAGAGGCTGGTGCTGGCCAGGGGTGGTCCTTCTGCAGACACCCTGGGCTCAGCAGGGCTCAACTACCTCTGGTCTGGCAGCATCTGGGCAGCGGGAGGGGATCCAGGGTCAGGGAGTGCATTTCTAACTTGTCTCCTACTGCCTGGTGGTGAATCCATGTAAAAAGGACCCATCCTGGTCAGTGATCTGGGAGAGTATTTGCACCTTGCCTTCACTGGGGTGAGACAGGCAGGGGAAGGAGCTGTACCTGAGATGTCGCAGTAAACTGCTTGCTTATAGACCCGGGCTTCTTGGGGCTTAAAGAACACATTGATTTCAGCTGAACAATTTGGCCTGATCTCTCCCTCCTAAAGCAGAAGGAGACAGCAAAACATTTATCTTCAAACATCACATTTCTTGTTTTCAATCACAGCCCTGTAAGCCTTTACTCACAGCGTCAATAACAAGCAAGGAGTGAGCAACACTTATCAACAATACTGATAACTGAGTTTGGAAGCAGCTGCAAAAAATCTCTCTAAGTGCCTTACCCTTACTGGCACCTGGTAGTAGATTTAAACCAGGGGTTTAAGTTTGGGCCAGGCTACCAGTGTGTCTGTAACTGTCTGCTGCTTCCTCAGGGTCTTCTCTCTGTGCTTCTCTCTCAAAGAGTCCTGGCACTGATGCTCAGTCCCAAGGAGGCTTGTCATGCATTTTTGGAGAATCTCGCTAAAGGATCTCACTTCTTGCAACTGGTTTTAAACAAAGGCATGACTTACATTTTCTCAAACCCCAGCATTACAACTGTTTCTTAATGCACTTGTTGACATAAATACATGAACTTCCTCTGATAAGTGTAATAACACTCCACAAGGAATGAGAAATTCAGCTTACAGAAGGAGACAAAAAGAACAGTTATTTTTTCTGTGAACAGAGTGAGGCTTTGATTCTGCTTGCTGCTGGGTATCCTTACTACTCTGTCCAAAAGTCTTGAACTGACTGGAGCCTCCAGCTCTCTTGTAGCATAAATATTAAATAACTATAATATTGCCCATCAACTCGGCACTTAGAGCTCAAAGGACAGCCCCTCCAGGAATTAAAGAGCTGTGACATGGTAAATCACTGGGGTGCAGCTGCAAGCAATTCCCTAATGCACAGCCTGCTTAGAGTTAACAGAACAGAGAGAGGGATGGAGAGAAAAAAAACCAAAACTGTTTCAAACACCTACAAACCAATAAGAAGGAAAGGAAAGTCTGAAAGAATTAATTCACTTGGATTTTACTCAAAACCTAGAGGAAACACATTTGCTAGATCAGATATTTCCACCCAGCAAGCAACTGGATGAAGATGAAGCCTTACTATCCAGCAACACACTTGCTTGAGGAACATCAGCTGGCAACCCACACTCAGCATGTGAGACATCAGACCCCCCAGGTCCCACTGGGATGCTGCATGGACTCACCAGCATCCAGAGTAATCGTGGATTGATAGGAACAAAAAGCATCTGGGTTGCTCTGAACAACACCAGCTCTGCTACCACACCTGGAGCTTGGCTAAGCCGAGCACTGAGAAGAAACCCTTGGATGATCATTTCCCTGGCTTGGCTAATTAGGGTCTAGTAATTCGCCAGTGCTCATCACCCAGCTGCTCGCTGTGTGTTTAACAGCCTGAGTTCGGTGTTCTCACCCCGGGCAGAGCCTCCCAGGTGAGGGGGATGCACTAGGCAGCTGCTTGCCTTTGCTTCAAGCTCAACAGCTGGAGGTGAATGCATGCCTCAGCTCCACGGTGTTCTGCACTTCTCTTAAAGGTACTGCCTGGGCTGCGCTGCCCAGTGACACTGCTTGGTCCTGCAGCTGCTGTGGCCTCTGCCCAGAGAGCTGCAGCCAGCCCTTGTTTAGCTCCTGCACGGTGCCTTGCCAGGCCTGCCAGCACCATCAGCTACACAAACAACCCCTGCTGATACGCTGGGGAAGGCCATTAATGAAATGTCAAGAGCAGTGATGATGCTCGAGGTCATCATCTTCTAGAGGGGTGTAAAGCAGGAGAGGAGAGCACATCCTGAGCCTTAAAACCAAAACACAAGGCCGCAGTAAAAGAGAGGGGAGTTCAGCAGCAAGTGGGAAAGAAATGAGCCCAGATTTCAGAAATGCCACCCAGATCACTCCAAGGAAAAGCCTCCATTCGCTCTGTAGAGACTCACGTGCCAGACAGCAAACTGGGGAGAAGGTATTTGAATGAGACAGGACAGGAGCAGCGATGCTGAGGGTGCAAACTGATGCCAGGATTTGACTGTAGTCCTGCCATCGAGGCTTATGAGGTGTGTACACCAACAGATTACCAGGGACAGGCACCTTAGAGTTTGTGCTGGCCGTCAGACAGTGCCTGCCATAAACTGAGCATCCAGTGTTCTGGCACTGTGTTATTTCTTGCAAGACTTGGGTATCTTGGTGTAAAATACGACTCTGCTTTTTCAGATTTTACACCACATCATCCTTTAGTGCAACATTGGCTGCTCTGAAGCTGAGTTCAAACAGACAAGAACGAAGTCTCAGAGCCAAATCACTACTGGGAAACTCAGAGAGCATCCCTCCTTCCACCAAGGCCAGAAAAGAAACTTCTTGGAGCCTAATGCAGCACTATCAGTCCTTCAGGTCGACCATCTCACAAAGTGCTGTTTGGCTGTTCCCCCTGCTGGATTGCAAGCTGATGGTACTCACTGGTCTGTTTTATGTGCTGCCATCAGATCTATTGGCCCTGTGGACACTGGGGCAGTTCGGTTATTACTCAGAGGCTGACAGAGGCAATACATCTCCTGTTAATGGAAGCAAGTGTAATACAATTCATAAGCAAAAATGAAGCTAAGCAGGAGAGAAAGAAAATTAAAAAGAACCGTTGGCCTGATGAATATGCATCTGCCAACAACGGTGCTCTGTTGTAGCTGAGTGAGTTTAGCTGACTTTGGGATTTGTCAAATGCCAAGGCCAGCACATCTGTGACAGAAATAAAACTGACACAGGGATCTTACCCCACTGCTTTGGAGCACAGGAACAACAATATATCACAGAGGCAAGGAAAAGGGACAGACCTGACTGGGCAGGGAACCTGGGAAAGGGGTGCAGGGCCAGAAGGCAGGGACAAGGGTGGGAGATGATAACCAACCCATGCTTGATGCTTGCAACAGCTCTGTCTTGCTGTGAGCTGTGTCCACATCATCTGTCCTGCACTGGTCACTGTCTACTGAGCTGTGGGTGAACAGGACTAGGATAGCAAACTTACCTGTTCCCCCACTCAGCCCTGGCAGCCAGCCAGACCAACTGCACACCTGAGACCCTAAAGTGACTTGCAGCAACTGTTCCAACTGCAGCGGTGGATACTGGAGCCCTGCACTCATATCCTTGCTCCCAAGAAAACCAGTTAAGACTCTTGAGCTCCTGAGATCAAATCACTATTCTGCAGGATTCAGTGTGTTTGGACAGAAACCTTTAGCAATATATCACAGAGAGCTTCCCTGTGCTGTCTGGGAAACTGAAAGCCAGGGCATTTGACTCCAAAGGTGGAGGGTAAGAGGAAATCATCAGTTACACATAGCCTACTATTCTGTACTATTCAAGCAAATTTTTTGAAGACATAACATATTCTGGAAAACTTTTGCCATTTCTCCTTTCATTACTGCAGTATGTCAGACTACAAAGCTAGAAAATGCTGTTAGATATTTCTCCTGGGAAATTAAAATAGGCTGTTGAAGAGGTTCCTCACATGCCTGCCTCCCCATGGGATAAAAAGAACTACTAATCCAAAGGACAGGCCTCGTTACCCACCCTTGCAGACCACAGCTACATGTGTGTGAGCCTCGGGACACCTCAGGAGCCAGTGCTCTGCCTGGGCTGGCATGTTCTCTATAGGATGGCTATTGAGCCAGAGCACAGGAAACTACTGTGGATGCTAACCAGGACAGAAGTAAAGCTATGCAGAGCTGTGAACATGACAGTGCACCGCTTCTGGCACCATGTCAGCCTCCACCAGGCTGCCATGGGCAGGTGGCCTGAAATACAGACGGTGGATGGCTGATGAGACAGCACAACATCTCCAGCTGTTGTTCCCTGGCTTTGCTGCAGCATCCAGCAATGCAGTACAGGAGGGGTCAGCTCACCAGCTCACCGTGACTCACAGCTACAGAAGTGATCTTAGTGCAACCAGAAACACACATGGATCCTGTTTCCCCTCCCTCAGCCCCTAAATGGTGAGAATCTGCTGGATCTCCACTAGCCCAGAGAAGAAAAAGCTGGTCTTGAAAAGCTGGATGTCAGCAACGTTTGGCCAAATTGCTGCCTCAGTGTGGCAGAGGGGGAAGGCAATCCACAGAAAGGAAATCATTGCTCGGAGCAGACAGAAAAACAAGACAGAGCTGGCAACAGAAGCACCGAAATGGCACCCAAAGAGCAGCCTGTTAGTTCAGGGCACTCAGGAGAAAGGCAGTGCCAAAGCTAACATCTGCCTCTTTCCATAAATAACTGAACCCACTGCAAGCTGTGGAATGGACCAGAACTCCCACTGGACATGGTACCTTCTGCCAGACATTGAAGTGCTCGGCCGTAACCTCTCCTTTGGATGGGGACCAGTTTCCCCAGCTGAGGTGGAGATTTGCAGGAACAAACAATGCTGTTACCTCCTGAGCCAACCCCAGGTCCATAACCCAACCATCTTGAAGACCACCTCCATTAGCTCAGAGTTAACACATGATGCTAGGGAGTCATGACCAGGCAATGACAGGAGAGTGATGACTCGTCAAGGTCAGGGCAATGGTAACAAATCCTTGTCCTCCCTTTCCTCTGGTTTCTATTTCCAAGGAGTCAGCTCCCACGTGTCTGCAGTGTGATTTACAGCTAAGCTGTGGTGGGGAGGATGCAGCAAAAAGCAAGGACTGTCTCCTTTGGTAGCCACCTGGGCTTCTTGCACAGCTGCTTCTGCTGACCCATCATGTGTATTTGCAAAAATAAAACACAATTTGAGATGCGCTCGGCAAGTCAGAGTTGCATAACAGTTTGTTTCCCACAGGCTTGGATGGATGCTCAAAATGTTCATGGTCACATGGTGATTCCAAAAATCCCTGCCTCCTCTTTTTGTTAGGATTTTCGTCAGTGACTTAACCCTATACAGACTACAGTGACCTGGAGCTGGAGCTTCTAAAGACAGCAACACCTGAAAATACTGGCAGCTAATGGCCCGCACAGCAAAGCTTCTGCACAAGCCCTGCAAAGCCAGCCTGCCCAAAAAGCCTTTCCAAGACTACTATCCCTCCACCAGCTTCCTAATTTCTGGAAGCAATTACTTCCTCCAGCCACTTGTCACAAGGCTTTGATATTCTACAGGGTGCTCCCAGACATCACGGGTGATGGGTGGGAAGAAGAGAGCAGCCACTGTTGGCCAGAAGGTCAGAGGCAGAAAGGTCCCAGCTTTGGGGAGCTCTCCAGCAGATGGACTGGCAGCACAAGGGGAGTCTCTGTCCAAGCTAAAAGTTACAGGGCCGTCACCACAGAGAAGGTTGTAGAAGTCAGTGGCAGTGGAATTTTAGATTCTGTATTCGATAAAGAGGATCAAATGCTATCATTTGATATAAAGACACCCATATGCCAGAGCAGGGAGTAGACAGACAGGACCAAAACTCCAAATGTGAAACCAACTGTTCCATAAATAATGGTATTAAGTGAAATCAAAAGATTGATAATGCTAGACAAAACAGAAGGTAGTAGCCCACTTATATTCAGTCCTAGAGCAAACCATGCAACATTAAAACTCTTTTAGGAAGGGCTTCCCCTCAAGATTTGAGGCCAGGCCATGCTTTATGTCTGTCCATCATCAGATGGAGTACCAGAACTCTACTATGGGCAGCCAGACTTCTGGAGCTCACCTTAGTGCACTTCAGGAGCACTGGGCAGGTTAAGCTAGTTGTGGAGACATGGTCCCACTGTAATGAAAAGCAGGAGCCTGGGGAAACACTCGAAAATCAGCTCAGCTCACCACACTTTGCTCTTAATGCTCAGCTGATCAGCTCCCACTTTCTGCAATATTCCTTCTGCTCTGACACAAGCTTTTGGTCCCATCATGCTGCTGTCAGCTACAGTGGTGTGAAACTTGCATTGTTCTGACACTGGTGGCTCTTGGCATTAGATGGGCTATAGGGGTAACCAAGAAGAGAACTTGATCCCTTTCCTTGGGGGAAAAAAAGTGTTTAACCTTTTTTAAAAGAAAGCAGAGATTGGGATTATTCTAGGGTTTACTCAAAGATGAAAAGGGATTTTGCACTGCACAGACAGTGGGCATTCTTCATCTCACACCATGCAAATACTCAGAATTTGGGCTCTGGTTGATGGAAGGACGTGGGGATTTGCTTGCATAAACAGAAAAGCAACATATTTTCTATCCCTATGTGCAATAGAAAAGTCCATTTAAACCTGCCAGCCTTGTGTCCAAGCTCACAAATGACACTGGAAAGGAGACTCAGACATGGTTCAGTCCAGGTTACAGGAATGGATTGGCATTTCCATGATTAACCTTAGGAAGAATTTGGCCTCCTTTCCACAGAAAACCAGTACATGCTTCAGGTCAGTACGTAAACTGACAGTGCTCCAACACCCTCCGTTAGTCCCCAAACACCATGTGTAAGATGTGTTCTTACCTACAAATAATTGATCCCTCTGGACATTTCAAGGACACACACAGAGCGCTCTCCATGTCGAGCCCTTGCAGCATAGCTTGGCTTTGTCAGGCTCCTGCTGCCTGCCAGGAGCCCACAGGGCAGAAATGCTTTTTGCAGCCAGCTCTCCGGCCTCACCAGAATCCCGATGACTTCTCTCTTGGCACACAAAGCCAGCTGAGGCAGGGATCTGTCAAGTGACCTCATTCAGGGATGAGGAGGAAGAGGAGGAGGAGAAGCAGGAAGGGAGGTTCTCAGCCATCACTTACCTTCGGCTCAAGGGAGAAAATGTCACTGTTGAACAGCATGGGGTCTCCTTGCACCCTTGCCCTCTCACTCTGGATGGTGCGGGTGAGAAGAGCAGAGCGTTCTCGGCGAGTGGTGTCCACTCTGTGCTCCTTCAGAAAATCAGACAACTTGTCCTTTTCCTGCTGACACAGCCTGTGATACTGCCTGCAGCCACAGGAGACACAAACCCAGCAGGTTGTTTAAGAAGCCACGTATTTGCAGAGAGAAGTGGAAGTGCAGGAGCAGCAAAGCACTCAGGGAGGAGCAGCAGCAGCTCCTCAGCAAGGGGCTGACCCCGAGCCACGGGGTCCCAAATGGATCAGAGGATCACTTGTTGTTCACTGGCACAGCAGGTAGTTTTACTCCACACTTACAAGCTCAGGAGAGGTTTCGAAAGCCAGCAGCCCTCAAGAGAACCTCCTGGCTCAAAGCCTCTGCCACAACTGTGGGAGAATCCACCAGCCACCTCAACTGGCTTTTCCTGGCACTAAGCTGCTCATGGGATGTAGATAAAGATCAAAGAACACCCGCTGCAGGACTTCCCTGGGAAGCAAGAAGAAGCTGAGTTTCAGCTGCAGGTTACCAGCATCACTCTTTGCTCCTTCCCTTTCGGACCTGCAGGGATCAGCAAACCCTATCTGCCCCGTTCCCTGCACTGCCTTCCACCAGCTCTCCCTTACTTGGTGGCTGCAGCAGAAATCACTTTAGTGTTTAAAGATCACAACCAAGAGAGGAGAAGGAAGCGCTGCTACAGAGCAGTTGCTTCTGAGCTGGCAGGTCACTGTCCCCCCTTCACGCTCCAGTCCCCTGGCCAAGAAGAACCAGCAGGTTCTGGTTCAACTGGGGGGACGAGTGGAATTTCCATATGGAGCGAATCGAAGGAGTGCAGTACAAGCAGGACAGTGATCATCACCCAGCCCAATTCAAATACAATTAGAGAGAAAATACAGTCATGGACATTACCAGCTGCACACAGACAGAGCCTCGGGCTAACGCTGTCACCAGCACCAAAAATACTCGCTGTGGCTGCTCCCTGCGGAGTGCGATCGGAAATGTCTCTCCATGGCTGACCTACAGTGCTGGGCATGGGGAGGGCTCCCACCACTGGGATAAGCGACCCTGGACTCAACCTCCATCAACAGACGCTAATTCCACCATGATGTCCCAGAAAGTCCTGTGGGAGGGAAACAGAGCGAACTCATGGATAGACCTTCTCATGATCCAGGGATTTTTGGGTCCCCTCCCAGTGCAGTGTCCTCCTCCTCTCATGAAAGTTCTCTCTGCTCCCAGAGCTCAAAAGCTTCTCTGACAGCAGGACAGTAGCCTTGGAGCTATGACTATCCCTAAGACTGTAAGTAAGGAAGAACATCCTGGTCAAAGTCTAGGACACAAACTGGCATGAAAGCAAACGTAACTTGGAAAAAAAAGTCTGGTCAAACTTAGCTGTGGGAAAACCTGGTTGTTTCTGAGGGGAAGGAGGACCACTCAGAGTCCAGGGTGAGATGGGCAGGTGGGAAGAAATGGAAGAAGAATGGTCCAGGTAAGTATCCAGGGAAGGCTGTGAGATTTTCTGTTAACACACTGAGCTTACATGGAAGTCAGACACTGTGTAATTAAATAGAGAACAGTGGAAAACTAGTTTTGGCCTGCAAGGCATTTCTGACCTAATTACGTTGAACTTTATTTGCTCAGAAGCCCTTAAAAAGTGCTACAGTTTGAGGCAGTTTCCTGATCAGCTCTGGGTTCAAACTAACTCCTATGAAACCACATCCATCCAAGTCTGAAAAGTCACACAAGGACTCCCTAAATCACCCAAGCTTTACAGTGCCATTTTCAATCCATCTCCCTGGGCTGTAAGTGTTTATCTACTGCCTGAAATGGGAACTTCAAAGCTTCCCCAAACACACCCTTTGAAGAAACAGGCCCGTCTCTCACCACCGTGAAGACCCTTAGTGGCCAAGCCAAAAGCACTTCCAAGCCCTGTGTGGCCCTTCCTTCCTTGCAGAACCCTCTACCTCCAATCCCTCCCCAGCCTCTACAGAAGGGTAGAAATTCCTCATTGTGCTGGAATCCAGGAGAGTGCAGGGCAGTTCAACATCCTACAGCAGGATGGCCTCAACTATCCGGGCCAGCGAAGGCCCCTGCCCTGCACAGCACTGGAAAGGAGCCTGACATCTTGTTGAAGCTGGAGTGGAGGGAACTGCAGTGAGCACCAGAACAGCTGAGCCACCTGCAGCTGCTTTAAGTCCTACCGCTCAGTGCAGTCCCAGGTAAGGAGTATTGACACCCTCCTCAGCCCCATGGATCCTCTGCAGCCCAGAGATCTCTGGACCTCAGTGGTTTGTGGCTCCCACAAACAAGAATTTACTCTCTGAGGAAATCCAGTCGTTGCAATCAACCCTTCTTCCTCAAGACATCCTCAGCTGGAGTATAGATGGAACTGGAATGGGAAGTGCTGAGCTCCATTATCCTGAAACCCAGGTTCACATATCCTGATGTCTGGGATGGTTTACCCTAAACCATTTAAAAGCATCAATATTTCCTGAAGCCATACCTTAGTTTTACCCCTGGGCAGGGTATCTCACTGAAATGCATCTTTCAAACTCCCCTCAGTTTCAACTAATCCTCCTCTTTGTGAGCAGCAAAAGCCTTCCAGTAGAAGCAGACTGTGACATAACTCTGGTTGGGGATGACCAGAAGAAAAGTGTCACAGCTTTTAGCTGACTGAGCAGTTTCATGGATCAGTACATTTATCACATCCCTACAGCTGTGTGAGGATGTCCTAGACACCACCTTAAGCACTTATTTCTGGGTTTGTTTGTAGAGATTTGTCCCCAAGGTGACAGTATTTACCATGAGATTTTTCACATGTGCTCAGGTGACCCACTCAGATCACAGGGAATTCTGCATCAAAGTCATTCAGGTGACTCTGAGGAGTCACAGCTTGCCCAGGGTCTCCTGCAGGCATTCCTGTCTCTCCTGATCTCTCGTTGCTGCCGAGGAAGGATGCCTGGGGGCATGTGGGCAGGAAAGGGGGATCCAGAAGAACAAGTGTAGTGAGAGCCCACGGCAGGAGGGGACACAGGCGTGGAAACACAACCCAATATTCTACAACATTCAAGATGACAAACCACTACAAAATGAACATGAAAACTATCATCATCTCCCTGTCTAAACCCATGGCTACATCAGTCTTGAAATATTTGGGATTGTTCTGATCTCAAAAACCAAGCTGAAGCATTTCAAATTAAATAAAGAAGGGCAGAAAGAAAGTTTAAAAGTACAGGGCAGCTTCTATATGAAGACTGAATGGGATTTCTCAACCTAGAAATTGAAGAGAAGATAGATAGGACAGGTTTGCAAAAGCATGAATGGCCTGGGAAATGGGAATAAGGAAAAATTTGTCATGATTTGTCATCAAAGAGGAACCCAAGGGCCTGAAGATGTTATCAGTCAGAAATTACACAAAAGTAGCAGCACTCTTCCAGGGAATATCCCATCCTTTGGAACACACTGCTGGGGGAGGCTGTAGAGGCTCAGAGAGAGCAACTGGACTGATGCTTGGAAGATAAAACCATCAGAAGCTATTAAACAAAGATGAGACTAAAGCCTCCAGCTCAGGAAAATGCCAACTCCAGAGCCCAGGAGGGAGGAAGCAGATGCTCTGCCTGTCTCTGCATGCTTTGATAAACATCCCTGACTGCTGCGCTCCCGGAGAGGAGCCGGGGCCGCAGCCACCCCGACACTCCTGGCTGCCGGCACTGAGGGCTTGTGAAGGCTGGAGGCTTTGCCAGAGCACCTTGTACCACACAGGGATGTAGCTGGCACGTGCTGAATCTATACCCCCACAAAAGGCTGGGTACAGGAGAGCAGGCACAGATGCCAGCGAGTCAGGAGGATGCTGCAGATCTTTCTGCCAGGCAGAGGAACTGACACAGAGAGTGGAGCTGCTGGGGTTGGCTGAGGGCAGCTGCAGACTTCACGTCTTGGGCACCAAATTAAATGTGACATTTCATTTAAGACTCTTGGTTGTTTAATACATATGTTTAAAAAATAAATCTCTGTACTGTACCAGCAGTTCAGCACGAGGCATTTCACTTGACAGGCTAATGTCCACGGTGTGCAGCCTGGGATGCTCTGCTGCCATGAAAGCACATTTACTGAATCTAGATGGATCTGCCCTATCATTATTTACACAACACGATCTTATTACACGCTGTCAATTCTCTCATCCTTACATCCTTTGGATACATTTCCTACAGATGGCAGGACACAGCTCTTTCTATAACCTGGGCAAACCAATGCCTGGACTTGAAATTCAAAGCCAGACTTTTTTATACAGCAGTAGAGCAGATGTTTTTTGGGTTGTGCAGTCCTGAATAAGGCTCTGACACAGCAGAAACACCACTGTCTTTTATCCTATCACCCCGCTGCGTGAGTATGGACACAGATATTTTTAATATATCATGATCACTTTTCACTGCCTGGAAGTGAAGAAATCAAGCCTTGGGTCATCATATGTGGGGCCTGTAAAAGGACTGAGGGGGAATTTACAGAAAAGCTAAAACATCTCTCTGAATTCTTCTAATACTACATGATCAGCCTGGTGCAGAAGGGGATACTATTCAGAGCAGCACAAATTGTTCTTAAATAGAAAGACAAATTTTGTTTAGCCTGAAAGTATATCTCAATGATTGGATGAGCAAACCCTTGAACAAGATTTCAAAATAAATTTCAGGGTTTATGAGGAACATTTTCCTAGGATTCAACAGCTGGTACTTTACTTCATCAACTACTACTCTAAATACTTGAAAGCTGGTAGCCAGATTGATTAGACAGTATAGAAATAAAACAGCCCCTGCTGCATTTCATCTTCTGAGACGATTCTTGCTCTATCCCTGTCACTCCCTCTTTGGTGAATTCAGATATTAAATCTTTTTAGGAGTGCATGACAGTCAAATTTGGAATATTTGGCTATTACAGAAAGCAAGTTCAATTTCATTTGCCCAGTTTTTCAGAAGCCTGCGCCTTGCTCTCATCTCTTCTTCTATGAGCACAGCTGAGTCATTCCTAGGTTACAACAAACCTCAGAGTATCCTCATCAGCAAGACTGCTGGTGTTAATGATCAGAAGTTCCCAACATGGCCCAGGCCTCAGCCAAACACCCACTGAGCCCAGGCAGCACATTGCGAGAGAAGGGTCTCTATGCAAAGGCACTGTGAGGAATCACATGAAAACTGATGGGGAAGAAATGGGAGATGGAAGGCCATGACCAGCCAGCAGTGGGTACAGGACTGGCTGTGGCTCTTCAGACAGCTCTCTGGCATGATAAAAGTCAACTCATTTTCAATCAGGCTCCTCACTGTGCAGCCAAGTACTCCCCATTATCTCCTCTGCACTGTGCTTAGGAAGACCTGTGTGTCTTGCTGGATGAAAGACTCCAGCATAGGAATATCTGGGAGCCAGCATGGGGGCTTTGTTCTGCCTGGCATGAAGGAGCCTTCCAGAATATACTGGAAAGGACACCAAAATCGTGGAATGATGAAAGACAGCACTGCTGCATGGCCAGGGTGCCACAGGCCATTTTTAATCTTTATTGCTGCTACAGTAATGATACACTGGGGTACCTGCCTGGCTGAAACATTGCTTTTGGCTGGTGGGGAAAACACTGCTTTCATTCTAATGGTCTGGCAAAGACAGACTCAATATACCACTTAATAAATCAATCACCCTTCAAGCTGCTCTACTGCTTCTCAGCAGATGCTGATTGATCCACAAGGAGAGGAATCTAATGAATGGGCAGTCCTGCCCTGAAACACATCCAGAGGTAACGACACTCAAGAACATATTAGTGATCTCCAGGGATGATGGAATGAGCAAGCTGCAGTCAAGGATGACCTGCAAAGAGATGGAAACCACATTCTTCCAGAAATCCTTCATGTGCTAAAAATGGGCTCTGCGGGCTCACAGGAAATGTTTCTGTGCATACGTGGGGATGAACAAAACAGCTCAAAGGAAAGTTTTAACTTCCAAACAACTCTCCTAGTACACAACCCCCAGTCTGTGCTCATGCAGTCAACTCTGCAGGTTGCTTTAGCTGGGATTTTGTCAGGAAGGGTGTTACGTAGTTGTGGAGCTATAAAGCTGTGCAAAAAAAACCTCAAGCAAACGAAGCACAAACTTTATTCCCCTTCATGTACCCTCAGAATGACAGACTCTCTGTCTTGAAACAGAGGGCCCTGATGAGAGGGCAAAGGCCATACTCTGTTTGCAAGCAGCAGAATAACCTTATCTAAAACAGTATAAAAATCATTATTACAAGAAGTTCTAGACAAGGGGAGCAAAGGCAGGAAGCGGTTGTTACCCATTAGATGTTTTGACAGAAATGAGTACTTTGGAGACCAATTAGGCTCACCCATCAAGCTAATTAATTGGAACTATAAAAGCCTATAACCAGTCAGCTGGATAAAGCATTAGGTACCAATCCTGCATCTGTGGCAGCACTGCTACTATTAAGAAACAAAATCAACATATAATTGCACAAACTGCTATTTACACCTTTCTTTTTTGCCTACAATAACTGACTCCCTCAACTCACTTTGAAGCAAGCATACAAGGACATAAAAGTTCAACAGGAAACAGCCGTGCTGCTTGGAATTCTCACAACAGCATGAAAAGCAGAAGGAGCAACAGCCACCTGTGACTGGCAGAAAGAAAAATCCCTCTGCAAAGTTTTAAAATTCCTGATAGTCCAAGGCAAAGCTTGGTCCTGTAATAACTGCAGCATCAGACTGGCTTACACATTAAAATAGCACAGGAAACAAGATCTTCTAAAACTCACAGGATACAATAAATTTCTACCAGCTTCCAGCACCAAACACAAACAGAAAATATTACATCAGTTGGTGCACCACAATGAAGCTCTGGAGTCAAAAGAGGCTGCTCCTTGGGAAGCAGAAGCACTTGGAAGAAGCTCCTACCAATCTGTCTGGATGAATGGAGTGTTGCATGAATGGAGTGGTGGCCAACGGCAGCTCAGGGGCTACTGCCATGAATTTAGCTCAATAGTAACTTAATGCTGCTCACAGCAGCATCAGAGCCCCCTCAAACGCTCACACAAGGCTGATATCAACCCAAAAGGGGTTTTGGTATTCCCACTCTGGTGTCCTACACAACACAGGGGTGACTCAGATAAATACCTAATGTGGTATTGAGTTGCTCAGGCAAGTATTAAATATCCTCCTTTCTGGCTGAAGTCAATATAAATGGAAAGCACTCAGGAACTTGTTTGAGTGATCTCAGGAATATAAAATGCAAGGCGACAAGAGCTAAACCTCAGTTAAACCCTGCTGCCTATCCACATCCATCGGGGGATTTACAAAGAAAAAAAAAGAAAGAAAGGAAAAGGCTTTATCTAGAGACTAAATCAATAGGATTTTCATTTCATTTCTCAAACAAGTTCCTGGAAGCCACTGATTGCAACGCCAGCCTTGCCAGACAGATGACGACCCTTGGTAGGAAGGAGGTTCTTAAGGAGAAAGAAGAGAGCTATGAAAAGGTGGTTGTTTTCTGCAACATCTACACAAAAGCACAGATGAGTATCAGAGCAAGGCAGTAGTTTTCTCAGATGCTTTACCCTCGTGGGTAGCTGAGATGTTCACAGGTACTGGCACATCCATGCTAGAGTTCCTTGTTCAGCCTCAAGCAGCAATAATCAGGCAGGACAGGGAGTTTCCTGCATGTGTACATTGACCACTAACACACCACCAGGCCCTTGCACGGGTGGCTGCACATACCAAAGGAAGCTGATTCAGCCAAACCCGGCATCACTTCTGGCTGCAGAAAGGGATTCAGCATCACAACATGTTTATATTCATCTGGCAACCCCACGCTGCTCTGCACAGCAGCTGAGCACTCACTAACAAGCTGACAATTCCCCTTGGCCCATTTGCAATGCTGGATGGCCTCTACTACAGCTTCCCCTGCTGCCAATAAAGCACACCCAGTCCTGTAGTTACTCATCATCTCCCCCAAGCCCCAGTGACTCTAACACATCCCAGCGAACTCACTGCCATTCCACAGGTGACTGAAGAGCTCCACACCAGCTCCCTAATTAGCTGTTTTAAAATATGCCTTAATTTTTCCTGTGATCTCATGCCTCATTTTCCCCATCAGAGATGATGTCAGGATTTTTTCCCCCCAGTGTTTTCCCCCAGTTCTTTGCAATGAGGCTCAAGGGTCTGACTGCCAGCAATCCCATCGGAGGATGGCTTCTGAAGAGTACAGAGAGGGTTAAGAGCTATTTGCATGCACAGCTTGACACTGACTGCCTCAGGAATCTCTCTTTTCCTGCCACCTATAAACATCACCTTAAGGGACACAAATGTCAGGGCACTACCTGTCCTGTGAGATTACAGCCTAGGAATCAGACAGGGCTTGAAGACCAAGAATAATTATTGTTTAATTTGCAGTGTGGTTGTTTGGGGTTTTTTTACCTTGAAAATATCCTGTTTTAGCCTAAGAAAGGGTGTATTTTCTCAGCATTTCAATGAAAGCTGCTCTAAGAGGAACCACAATCAAAACACTGAATGAGTGCAAATGCAGATTAGAACAATACAGTGACATGGAAACAAGACCCAAAAGGAGGATCCCATTTACAGCCTCAAGAATTCAATCCCAGCTAAATGAAGCACCATTAACAGGAGCACATCAAGGGAGCTGAGCAGGAGGTTTCTGTGTATTCACCAATGATGCAGTCTGGGACTCTGGGATGTCATCCAAGCTGGTAACTGTTTGCTTGGCCCACCAGACAAGCTCCATGCAATGTGTTGGAAATAATGATGAAAACGTTTTGGTGCGCTTTGGGTTTAGCGGGAGCAATTAGGATTTGTCACCAGGTAAACAGTTCTTGGCTGAGACACAAAACCCAGTCCTTTAACGCTTAGGGAGAGCTCAGGTGAAACATACTTCTGCCCAGCAGCTGCTGCGATTTGGGCCCTTGTACAGCCCCACTGAGAAAACTAAAGTTCTTGGTCTTGGTGCTTTGCTGGTGGCCATTTTTTCACCTTAAAAACATGTTCTGCAGAGTTTGGTGATGATTAGAGCAACGCACACAAAAATAATGAGAACAACTGGAGCCGCGGGCAAGCTGAACTTTATACGTGTCAGTAGTGGCAGCTGATGAAAATGCTGCAGCTTCTGCTCATTAAGGAGCTACTGCTGCAATTAGGCCTGACCTGTTCCCATTACCACCAGTGAGAGCATCACTACTGGATAGTGGAGAAGCTTTGGGCCAGCCCTGTTCATGTGCTGGACCTGAGACTTTGCAGAGAGGGTAGGAAAGACAAAGCCCTTCAGCCCCAGAGCTGGATTACTCTACTCCTGAATCTGTCCCGACCGTGGTGCCAGGATTGCTGGAGGTCTCTGCTCAGGCTTGGGGGGATCATTGCCTGGTGTGGGAAACACACAGAATTATTTTTCCTATTCTTTTGTCAGAAATTTTGCCAGAACAGAGAAGCTCTGGAGGAAGTTAAGGGGAATTCCTGGCAATACTTGAGTGCTGTGTTCCATCCTGTTCCCTTCCTATTCCTGCCCCTTGTCTACATATTCCTGCCCTCAGATGACAGGATGGGAATAACACTCCAGGGGGTGACTTCAGGGGGTGCCTGAGAAAGAACATATCTTCCTATTTTCAGATTATCAGAAGAAGAGGGTGCAGCCAAGTTCAGGACTCAGTTCTCAGGACTGAGAAACCAAGTGTGAATCAGCCCCTCCATCTCCTACATCCCACCCCAGGCTGTACCCACCAGACACCTCTGTTACTGCTGTAGCAGGAACTCGTTACCCCTCACATAGACCTGGCTCTCCAAGATCCAAAGACACAAGTCCCACGGTTATGCTTAACTCCTCTGAACTTCAGCCAACATCATGATCTGTTCCCTGAGCCCACAGATAAGAGGAGCTGCGAAGGAGACTTCCCTGACACACTGTAATAGCCAAATGAAAACCACTGCCAAAAGATGGAGCTGGCAGGCTAAACTTTGGCCTCTCATCCATTAATTGTGAGCTGTTCCTTCAGATAATTCTCGTCCCATTAGATCTACCCTTTCCATGAATCACTACTGCTCCCGACAGGCAGAAAAGATAAGGTTTGATGGTTTTTTAATAGCTTGTTTTCTTCTGCTTTTTTAACTATGTCCTTTTGTATGTTTGCTTTCTTGTATGACATCTAAACTTTTACGGGTCCAGATCTCCCAATGGCACCTTGCAAGCCCCAGACACTGGTCTTGTTTTGAGCAGTGTGTTTGCTTAGATGATCTCCAGAGGTCCCTTCCAACAAAAGTTATTCTATGATTCTATCTTCTAAATCAACTCAATTGCTTTTCACATATTCCCCAAATTTCTCATATTTCCTATACACCTGTGCATATACCAATGGGCAGATGGTAGATGAACAGGCATTAGAGGAGGTCAACCTTTAAGAAAGTTCCCACTGAAGAATTTGTGATGACATTTTGACAATCATTTAACACAAAACAAACAAAAAAAATAGCAGAAACACAGGAACTTCAGAATATTTAAAAAGAAATCTGAATGAAATTGGGGATGACTTAATTAGAATAAAAATGCTGCCTCTATTCAAAGATTTAAATCATCTGTTTGAAATTTAAACTGTCTTTCAAAGGTTCACCATGAAACAGAAGAGATGACTGATGCCCTCAAATGACAAGGGAAATCAGATCAGCTTTGACTAACAGGAACAGCACGGGCTGTCCACAATATAGCTCACATGGGGCATCTCATGAGAGGACCACTGGAAAGCCACGTGCTTGTGGCCTCCCAGAGAACAGGTCTATTTGGCTGACAGTGGTGAGTAACCATTTCAGAGGTGCTTGTGCTCAGGAGGGTGCAAGCCAGCTACTGACATGTTCCAGCATCCTCCAGGAAATCTGGGACAGAGAAAGCTCAAAGGCTGCATCCTGCTTAAAACACCAGAAGCAACTGCAAACCCCACACGTCCTGCCCCTTTCCAGCCACGGCTGCAGGGCAGCAGCTCCGATGCTCTGGTTCCTTTTGTTGCTCTTTAGCAACTCTGTCATCACCCAAAGGTGTTTTGCACAACGAAAGCTGAGCTGCCTCACCTCTGGGTGCTGAGGTGGTAACGAGCTGCCCGGTTCCCGTGGTTGCGAACCAGCAGAGTCTTCTCACTGCTGTACTTGACTGGACACTCCGAGAAGTCCAGCTGGTCAGGGAAGTCCAGGATGGCTCGGGCACCAATGGCACGAATTGGCACAATGAACTCTTCCCTTTCAGTGATGCAGAGGAGCTGGTGGAAATAATCCTGCAGGAAAAGAAACTGTCTCAGCACAGGGCATTCAGTGCCATCCCCACAACGGAAGAAAAACTGCTGTGTTCTATGACCCTAACCACAGCATTCAATAATTAATAGTACTTTGTACCTCAATGACCTTTCATTCCAGTAGGATGACTTGGACAGGGCTGTTGACTTGCAAAGAAGAAACAACTCTATTGATTCACCTGCTCTCACAGCAGAACCTGACAAAATTATCTGATACTTTGATTCTGAGGCACCAAAATAGAGTAATTTCAGATTGTGGATTACAGCAATAACAGAACCTGCTTTGACCACCACTGCAAACTATTAAAGCCACCACTAAGAACCCAGCTGTGCCACAACACTAACTCCAGTCCCAGCAACGCAGTGATGCTGGTGGAGCTTGGTGGGGGTGCTCTGGTACATTTTCAAATGGACTTTGCCATATGCACAATCAACAGCCCATTTCTGGTGAAACATTTACCAAGCTGGAGGCAGTAACTGCTTTAATGCCAGGTGCGTGTGGGGCACTTGTGTATTTTCCACCTCTTCCCATAACATCACAGGGACAAGGCTGGGGACACACACCCTTAAAAAGCCATCTGATCCATCTCCCCACACTGAACTGACTTAGCCCTAATGCCAAACTGTTCTTGCCAGATGTCTGACAAGTACTTAAATCACTAGGAATTTCAGCCCTGCCCTCAGCAGCCCATTGCAGCTCTGCCCTGGACTCAGAGAGAGCTCTCCTGTGGGAGAATCTCCATCTCCCTTTACATCTCACCCCAGCTGCAGGGGACACAGCAATAACTTTACTGCCTCTGCTGCACAGTTGATGCCTTGATCACCTCTCTCTTCCAAGGTCTCTAGGAGCGACTTGGTGCCTACCTGGACAAGGGTGGGGTAGAACTGCAAACAGAAGACCCTCAGGCATCCCTACCAGAGCAAACTAAACCCTGCTATTCCCAGTCATTGGCTTGTTCAGGAAAGAGCCAGACAGTCCCCCCCACCCCCTCCAGCTGTCTGAAATTTAGCAGCAGGAAGGTGAATCAAATCACCGAAACCATTTCACTGTAGGGATGAGCAGATCAATCCCCAGATGCACGATGTGGCATTGCTGTGCTGGCAGCATCACCTTGCCCCTGCTGAAATCAGTGGCAGAGCTGCTGCTGTAGGGCCAGGAGCCATTGCCTCCAGCAGCTCCTGTATCGATGAGTTGATAAAAGCTCTGCCTCTTATCACTCACTTGCTGGCCTGATCTTTTCTCCTCAGTGCTTTCAACTCGTTTGATATTTTTATCATTGTTGAAGCAGCAAGCAGACAATTTGATTTAGGAATTGCACATAGCAGCAAAGTCCCTTAACCAGAACCAATTCAGATTCTTCCATGGTTGGGACCTCCTGCTCCCATACCTCTCCCAAGCTGGAAAGGGACCTAAGGCTGCCAGAAGAGGCACAGACACACAGCTATTGCTTTAACCCAAAGCTAATACCCAGTGCCTACCAACCGCCTGCTCAGCAGCAGTTTAAAGTCACCCTAACAGCTGCAATCACATCCAAGATGGTAAAAGAATAAAGAAGGATCATTTTTTCCTAGACATCTCAAATATTCACACTTGAAATTGCAGAAGTGCTTTTGCTTCTCCTATTTGGAAGGTAAAATACCAGGAAGGGAACTGCAGCAAACGACCTACAGGACTGAAGATCACATTTCAGGAGAGCGTTTCATCTTCAGCAAGTCTTTCTGAATTAGCAATTTTGCACTCAATCTTGCAGCCTAAGCCCTCTAAAATAAAAGCTACGGGCAGCCCATGGGAATTTAAAGCACCTATTATCTGGGCACTTCACGTCCCAGACTGCTCAGATCCTCAGAAACTGCATTAGCAAATGGAGAATGCTATTTACCTTTTTTTTGGTTGTTGTTATTTTGGCCACACTACTGTAACAAAGGCATTGCAAATCCAGTTGAAAGCTGTGTGTCTTTTTAAACCTTGGCATCCTCTGTTCGGTTATCTCTCCCTTCCAGATGCCAGGTAGACTGAGGAGGATGCAAGAAGTTCAGATCAGTACGGGGATAAAGAGAAAAGAAACTTCAACAGCTGGAGGTATCTGAGGGAAGTAAAAGGGAATTTGCAGACATTGTCATTGCTAAGAAGCGAGGGGATCAGCATCAATGTAAATAAGAGCCCAAGGAATAAACCCCTCCAAAAGGCAGCACAGGCAGCCATTCCCAGCGCTGCTGCTGGTGGTGGGCACTGGGACTGGAGGCACAGCTGGGCTCGGGGAAGGGAACTTCCCCGTGTCTGCAAGGCAAGAGCAGCGAGGCAGCCGTGACCTTGAGGAGGACGCTGCCTCTCGCCGTTCATGCCCATGCACGTTGTGTGCTGAGCCCCTTTTCCAGGGATGCTGCAGCCAGAGGAAGGCTCGACCCAAAGCACTTCAGAGTGTGCTGAGCCTTCAACCCCACTATGGCCCCCCAAAGTGCATGCAGTGTCAGGCCAAAAAGGGGGAAACCCAAGCAGAGAGGGGTGTGCTAGGCAGAGGCTGGCTGTCCCTGCTGCCGTGAACTCATGGTTCACTCAGCTTCAGAAAGCTGAATTGCCCTCCCTTGGGAAAAGAGGATTGCAAATTCTCCACTGCAGCACTGCCCTGTGTTATCAGGACACTAACTCTAGGACAAAACCCAGGGGAACAGCTGAAACCAGTTTAAAATCTTGCTTTTACTCTGCAAACCCTAAACAGACTGTTTAAAACCAGGTTTTGAAATAAGTCTGAGTGAGCAAGAGGGTACATCACTTCCATGCTTTAGAGATTATTTAGACATAGCTTCAGGCTACAAATTTTCATGCAAATATCACTTTTGCCTTCAAACAATCCTTCTCTCAATTTCAAGGAAGGTGCAGATGACTGTGGGCTGATTCCTCTGCTCTTATTCCCCTTTGATAAGCAAAAAGTTACAAGCTGTGGTCTTCCAAGTATCACCCTTGGCATTCAAATTAGTAGCCACTGAAACTAAACCAACTGCTTGTCTCAGATGTTACTTCCTTGAATTATAGAATTGTTTCATTTGGAAAAGACCTTGAAGATCATTAAGTCCAACCATTAACCCAGCACTGCTCTCAGGCCCTTTGCAGACTCAGGCCAACATTAATTGGTGTCACAATGACATCAGCTTTAATGCCTGCCCAATAAACCGGACTCAGATGTCAGTTATCCTGCATAACCAATCCTAAATCCTTCACTGAATTCCCTGCAGCAGACAACTTGCAGTGAAAATATCCTTGTAGCATGAGGTAATATAGTAAGTCAAGCAGGGAAAGCTCCCTGCTGAAACCATGATATCATATAGGCTGGAGAAAAAGGGCCATTAAAAAAGAGGAGAGACTGAAGGATGAGGAGAGCTCCACAGGAGAAGGGGTACCCCTGTTCCTGCCCCCTCAGCTACCAATTCACAGGAGTCTTTGAAACCAGTCTGTGTTCTCCAGGTTCATTCTGCGCTTTCATTTGCTTTCATCTTCTGTCCCTTTCCTCCCTGCAAGAGTCATCTTAAAAGTCTGTTTGGAATAACTTCTGTGTGCTACAAAACATCTGACAGGGCTGGACTGAATTTTAAAGGAGTTAATTTCAGTAATGCAGTAACTCATCGTCCTGTCATCTTTCCTATTAATCAGTGAGCAACATTTCAGTCTCCGCTGAGCATCAGGAATGAATTTTGCAAACCTTACAGATTGAACTTGTATTGCCTGAAAAGTATTGTCTTCCTACAGTGAAAAGAACAAGAAGACAGAACAGAATAAGCTGTGCTATGATTTTATGTGCTTCCTGCTTCCTTCTTCCTTGCAGATAATCTATTAATAAAGCCTGAAGGACACACAAATGTAAATATTCCTGTCTGTTGGGTATTTGCCAGTCAGTTCCATAATGATTTCCAATTAGGCAGAAACTGTCAGACCACAATGCAAGGACACCAGGGAACACAGGGTGGCATGAGAAGACCCACGCTGGGCAATTGGAGCCATAAAACAAGAACGTGTAAATCAGAAGCAGCAAGAGGAACTAATTGGAAACGTTGCCCAGAAGAAACATTAGCATTTCATATTTATAATGCAAGTGCCAATAAACAAAGAGACATGTCAGCTATTCATTTACTTTCTGACAGTCCAACCATGTGATCCATTCCCAAATGACTGCAAGACGATAGGAAACTGCTCATTTGTCAAGAAAGGGCAGCATGGCACGTGGCATTTCAGCCACTAACAGCTCACATGGTCCTTCTATTTAGGGCTCAGCCACAGTTTTGCCTTGAATCAGGAGTGACTTCACTGAAGTCAGACTTACCCCAGGGAAGAACAGATTCAAAGCAAAAGAATTACATAAACCAACTGCAACATCCACAACCCTGACACAGGGGTTTGTACCTGCAGCCCAGGTCACTGGGTCATCCATAATCCCTGTGGATCATGGAGCAGCTGAGATGTAGAGGCTGCTCAAAGGAGCACTCCTAAGCCTTCCACAACTAAAACACAGATATTCTGCGTGCCAGCAACTTCAAGCCCAATGCAAGTGGCTTTTCAGAACCATTTCTCAACGCCTGCCTCTTTGCTAAAGGGTTTTCAAGGTGCTCTGCACCTCCTGCCCATGCTATCGATGTGTTTCTAGCTGAGCTACAGCACTTTGGTACTTCGCTGACTCGCATTCCATCAAGTACAAGACAAAATGTTCAATTCGCACAAAATTCTGATTCTGCAGTAAAAATCCTCACGTGCTCCTTGCTGAGCAGCACACAACCCTCTCCTGATGCCCTACAAAACCGCTGCAAGGAGCCCAAAGCCCAGTTCAGCGAAACTGCCGGGGGTGTCAGTGAAGCTGTGCAGAGAACCTCTCGCTGGCAGAGCTCCCTGTGCCATGCACTCACCAGTTCAAGGGCAAGACAAGGCACAGAGTGTGGCACATTAGTGCTCTTGTGGGTTATCTCACCCTGCTTCTATCTGTGGTGATGTTCACATGTTGCTCTGCTGCCTCTCAACTCCAAGTGCAGCACTTTGCCCTTCACGGGTATCAATTTACCTCTTTCACCCTGAAAATGAGCACTAATTCGTGCTAATAAATCACATTTTAAAGGCACCAGTGTACTTTGTAAAGCCTACCCCAGTGATATTAAGCTCTTGTGTCACTTGGGTAGTATGAAGAACTGCCCTAGGCCAGCACAATTTTTACTCTAAATTTTAACAGTGTTAAATAACTCCCCAGTCCCTCCTAAGGAACAAGGAGCTAGGGAACATAGGGCATTTCCTCTTTAATTTTCTATATCCACGCTGCTTGAGGATAGGACAAAGTGTTGAACTAAGTCTAAGCAGCAAAGGGAGGATGGGAAAACAGCTGCACCCAAAGAGATCCTGCACCTTTGCCTCGGTGCAGGCACATCAGCTGGCTCAGAGCTCCCCCCCATCTTTGCCTCTCCAAACAATTCAGGTGAACAACAGCGCTAAGAGATTTCAGGATGCCGGTGAAAGAGTCAGCCTGCCTCTCTTTGTTTCCCTGCAAGGCTTCCTCCCTTCCATATCTTCAATCCTCCCATAATAACAAGCCTCTAGATAACAGCACTGAGCTTAGGCTTGCCAGGGCCTCAGCATTGATGCTCAAACCTCCAAGCAAAAGCACAGCACGTTTGGCACAGAGCAGCTGTGAGCTGCCAGAGCAACCAGTGGCACGCACGAGGACACAGCCACAGCAGTGTCACTGCCCACAGGTTGTACCTGCCCTCCACGAGCTCTTTCAGGCAGGTGTCCAAGTCACCTGCAGCTCACCAACCTCCTGCTGACTAAGGGCACGGAGAGCTCAGCGTGCCTGTGCCAGGCTGGCTCCCTGCCATGGGCACGGCACCTCCTCTGCCCTGGCCTCGCAGCTGGCTCGTGGGCAGGCAGGAGGCCTCAGGGACAGCTGCAAGGCTGGGGAACAGAGGGTGTGGAAACACATCACTTTGCTTCAGTCCAGGGTGGGGAAGGGCAGTGAATCCCATCTGCCTGGGCAAAGCAGCTCAGCCAGAAGCAGCAGGGCGATGCCTGGTGGGAAGGAAGTGCCGAGCAGGTCAGACACCAGCAGCAGGATGGAGACAGAACACCTGAACCAAGTCATCCACATATTCTACAAGTCTAAAGAACCTGCTTGCTTCTGCCTGCACACAGCCATGCAGCTGTGTTCCCAAGGGGGAACGTGCTACTCAAGGCAAAACAGCACATGTTATCCTGGGGAAAGGAAGAAAGTCCCTTCTAACAGACTGAGTTTGAGTGGGACAGCCCAGCTGTGGGGATACAGCCGTGTGGGCAGACCAGCAAGAGAAGGAGACCAGACACTGTGGCCTTACTGGGAGTAAAAGAAGCCTGAAGAGCAAAAAGAAGAACACAGCAAGACAGAGAGACAACCCCCAAAACAAGGAGATGGCGCAGAGAATTTAAATGGGCTGTAAAGAAGCAAGGGAGAAGCACAAGACATTACCAGGAAAGGCTGAGGCAGAAGATGAGAGCAGTCAACTTGCCAAAGTGATGGAAAACCACATGACATCCCAGGCTGTGCTATCAATTATGGGCTTCAAAGGTGTTTTCTGCCTGGAGAAACATGACCAGCACTGACTCACAGTGTGGTTTCATTACTAAAAGCCAATCTCAGCTCTCCAGGAGCTCTTGCTGCCTGGTGATTGTGGTCAGGCAGCTGCCAGTGCAGGCAAGCTGGACTGCTGGGCATTCCTTCCCGCACCCAGGAGGCCCTGCAGGCACCCTGCTGCCAGGTTCTGCCTTCGGGAATACACACACACACAAACACACAGCAAAAAGGCATTTCCTAGCACACACATATCAACCTCTGAGCACCAAATCACGCCTCACAAAGTCTAAAACAAATGATTTTGACTGACAGGCAGCCTCACTGACAAACAACAAACTCACTTGAGGCTTGGAAAAAAAATGGAGGTTTGTTCTGCACCACCCATCCAAGCCTGATAATCCATAGCTAAGGCAGTTCTCAAGTCTCCAAATTCTGTCTGCTTCCAGCAACACCCTGGGGGCAGTGAGTTCCAGGGGCTAATTTCACACTGAAGACAAACATTTTGGTCACCAAGACCCCCAGAAGATGAATACACATGGCTAAGACCATCAGCAAAAGCCACCCAGGATATCTCTGAGGGTGATGAGGAGCAGCTGGAAGATAGAAAAGCAATTTGACAGCAAACAGGTGAAGAACTTCTAGGTTTGAATGGTTACAGAGCCTCTGTTTGGAATACACTTTGCTGTTAGCTGGATTTTTAGGGAGCAGACAACCTCAGGTTACCACACACTCTAAGTCAGTGTGATTCAGAGGAATCTGGGAATCTGGTGAGAAACTGTGCAGACAGAACACAATGTTGCTTTTTTCCAATACATTACCAAAAGCCAACAAAATTGGAATACAGTAACTTCTCTTGGGATTATCATCTCTGTCTTTATGCACTTAAATACGCCAAGTATTTTCCTCAGAGCTGAACCTTACTTTTACACCAGTGCTGTCCAGTGGTTGTGGTCTTACTAGCTTCAAAAATAATTCTTTTGGGAAAAAAATTAACAGCTCACACATTTGTATGCCCCTTTTCAGGACATACAAATCCCAAGATGCAGCTGTATAAGTTCATTATTTTTTACTGAGAGTGGCAGAAATTTTAATGCAGATGTCCTTTTCCACTTGAGGAAGCAGAGCAAATTCACTGTTTGTCTGTTGGCTTGTACTTGGCAAAGACAAACATTTTCATGTGCTGCATGGACACTGGAGCAGCTGAAGCCAAAAGGCTCAGTGGGAACAAAAAAGAGCAGTAGGAACAGAGAAACTGAGGCACATTTGGATCAGCAGAGGAACTCTGCAGCAGACGTGCCCAAATCAGCGTGGACCCCACCAATGGAACCACTTGGGTATGGACATCCGTGCTGCCCCTTTGCAGTATTCCCAAGCTAAATGCTGGACCAGGAATGATTTAGTACTCTCCAGGAATAACTGAGGGACCAGAAGTGCATCCTTCCCTGCCAAAGGGTCTCCCCTTTGCAGCCGTGTCCCTGTCAAAATCTGTTATCCCAGGATACAGTTGGACTTCTCTTGTTGTTCCTCCACCTGTCATTTGCCCCAGCAGCTTTTTCTGGCCACTTGTTTGTCTCTCCCAACAGGTGGATTTGGGGAGGGGGTTAATTCACCTGCTCCTATCACACTTCCGTCTTTACTGTTACGTATCAAGAGAAACCCTTGTGTCTAAGAAAGCGCTTTAGGAGAAAAGGTTGAACTCTGCTCCTTTCCTCTCTCCTGTCTCTTCCCACCAGCTTGCCCTTGGCACAAGCCCCATTTGAGAAAATGCTCCCCTGACTGAAATTCAAAAGCTCTTAGTTTTCCTCTTTACAGTGGAACACAATTGCTGACATTTTTCAACTTTTCCCTTCTCAACTTTCTTGGGAAATTGCAAAACAATCACAATTTTTTCAAGTGAAGGTAGAGACCTTCAAGAACACATTGCTCTGGAGGTGCTGCGGTTCTCCAAGGGGAAAGCAGAACACCATGTTGCCTTTGGAAAACCTGAGCAGAGGCGAATTAAGCTTAGCAGGAGCCTGAAGTGGCACCTAAAGGCCCCCCTGCTGCTTCTGCTACATCAGTCTGATTCCAGGGCTGTTTCAAAACACATTTCCTGCAGTGCCAATGCCACTAATTATAACTAATTCCAGCATAAAGTAGAGAAGACTCAGCACCTGAGCTTTAAGTGGAGTTGCACAGAGGCAGCTAAACAAGCTTAGAGAGGCAGAGATTCCTGCCAGGAGCCAGGATTAACCAAGGAGCCACAGGACATGGTGCACACTCGAGGCAAAGCGTGAGGGCAGGTAAGAACTGTACACCCTTCAACGTTCCCATCAATCCAGGGCTTTCAAGGAAACTCAAGGGACTAGAACAGGTCCTTTGGGTTAGATACCACCACAGGAGAGAATCCCCTGGGAAGATTTCCACCATCTTTTGGAACAAAGGTGCTGAGACATTATATTCTGGATGTGCTGCAGCAGGTAACTTGCTGTGCTGTACACCGCTGGAATTCCATCACTCTCCTCTTCCAGCTGCTCAGTGTTAAACCTCCATGTCCCAGCACTTACCTTGTCCCTGTTCCTCAGAACCAGTGGCATTTCACAGACCTCGCCAGGGGTGTAATTCTGAAACACCACCTCTGGTGGGAAAGGTTGAAGTGAGCGGTGATCTGGGTTAACTGCCGAGAACTGGAGAGGCAAGAGAGAGCAGGGAGAGGTTCAGCTGCTGGGAGGAAGATTCATGAATGAGAATCCTGCACTGATCCCCAGTGCAGTACAGACTCTGGGTGAGCACCTCTGCCCAGCTCACACTGGGGAAACAGTGGCTCTTCCACCTCTGCCTGGGCTGATCAAAAGCTGCTGGACCACACTGAGCAGGCTCAAGCCAAGCAGCTCTTTAGGCAGGTGTTTCTCCAGGTTTTCTTCTCCAAAATCCAAGGCAGCACTTAGCTCCAGCAGAGCCCTGTGCTAATGGGGTCACAGAGCTCGGGGGCACTGACTGACAGAGCTCTGAGCACTCCTGGAGCAAGTGAAACTCCAGAACTTACATCAGGCTCCATGGGAAACAATTTTGGGATGACCTTTGCTCTGAGATAGAGTCCCACACAAGTCCAAATACTTCTTTTTATCTGACGCTTAGACACCAGTGAGAAGAGAGCAGTACCAGAGGAGGTAAGGGCAAAAAGAAAGTAACACAGCAGTTAGGAAAAAGACAAGTGAGGTGAATGCTGAATGGGGATAAGGCTCAGCTCTTTTCTCAGCAGTTCTGGGCAACTTGAGTAAGACTGAAGTTGGTATCTCCTTTTTCCATGAGCTTTAAATGGCTGCTTTCTTGTAATCTATTATTGGTGTCGTATTTAATACCATTGCAGAAGCATGTCTGGAATGATACAACAGCAAATGCTTACTGAGCAGACAGTAACATTACTTTGACAAAACCCCACCCCTGCTTTTGTCTCCCCTCTCCAGCTGCACTGTTCCCACTCAAAAAACAGAGGCAGGTCTCCTGCATCTCCACAGGAGTCACAAGTGGCTGAAGTGAGGGGCTGCAGCACACTGCCAGTTATTTATGCATCCATCTGAGGCATTCCCAGCCTCCTGTGCTATCCAGGGCAATGCTTAACCAGTTTGTTGCAACTCTCTTGCTGACAATTTCAACAGCCTATCTCAGTCATCTTACCCACTGGGACTGTGCTTTAAAGTGAGCAGCCCTCTAAGAAAAGCAGCTTTAAACACACCCCTCAGCAAACGCTGATCCAGATAAAGCACATCCACTCCCCTCTGCCCTGGGAAAGTCCCCTGTACATCTGGCAGCCTGCAAAATCTAACACCCTGTCAGGGTTCCACACGTTGTTCCAACCCAAAGCTTTAATGCAATTAGTTTTGTTAAATCAGGAGTAATCACCACAGGCCCTCAGCCTTCAAAGGCCAATGCTGCCCCTGTGGAGGGAATCCTGTAACCCTAAGCATTTGACAGGGACCACACCAAAACAGGAGGTGGCTGTTTCAGCAGAAGAACAGAAAATGGCAAGCTCATTCCCTTGTGTCCTGCACAAGCCTTCTCTCAGGGATGGCAGCTACACTCCAGCAAACCCCACCAGCTTCAGCAGAGGTTATTTGGGTTAACTTAGCACAAATTGGAACTCCAGTGTCTCAGCAAGGAAAAATGTTCGGCCTTTCCCCCAGCAGAAGGAACTCCACCACCACCAAGAGTTTGAAACGACAGCAGGACCTGGACACTGAGGTATTTCGATGAGCTGGAGGGAAGCCTGTCACAAGCACACACCCTCTTCAAATGGCACATCAAACAGCAAGGAAAAGGGCAGGGAAAGGCTACCTTGTGATGGAGGTCTTGCTCTTGTCTTGAAGCTGGACAACCTGGGGCAGATTCATCTCCTGAGTGCTGGCCAGCCTCTGCTTGATGGTGAGAGACATCTTCTTCTGGAAGGCAGAGGGAGTCAGCTGAAAGGCAAAAAAAAGGCAAGAGACTCAGAAATGCCCTTGTTCAGAAAGGCTTTTCTTGTTCAAGTGCCAGTGATGAATAATTTGTGATCACAGCCACTAGGACAGCTCTGGAAGCCCTGGAAGTTACCTGCTGAAATATTTAGCATCAGTAAATTAATGATATAGAGCAGAATGCACATGCTGTAACCACATGGCTCTGTCCCATTCGCTTCTCTGTGATTTGATGTGACATGTTTGGGGATTTCTGCTCTTTGGGCATTTGTTTCCAGTTTAGTTCCACTGGATTGATCTGGTGTCCTTTGCAGAGAGTGGGGAGGGGTTATCGGAACTCCCCTAACTCCATCCTTGCACGACACTCACAACCCACAGCGCGGAGATGTCACTGCTGGGTGAGTCCGAGGGAGGCAGGAAAGCAGCGCTGTGCCGAGACTGAAGTGCACAGGAGTGGGTCCAAGTTTCAGTGCTCTCTTTTTAATTAGCACTTGCTTTCTCTGTCTGGCCTCACAGACCCCTCCACAGCAGAACACAGAGAGATGTCCTTGACAGAGCCCCAGCACCTGGGCATCTCCAGTCAAGTGAGCTCTAGCCAGCAAAGGGACCTTTGTGGATGGGAAGGAGGAATTGCCCTGACTCCACTGCTGGGCTGGATCTGTGCTCCACAAAGGAGATGAGAGAGAACAGCTGGTTTGGAACCTGTTCTAGCTGGGACCAGCCATGTCTCTCGAAGCTCCAGGCAGAGTTTGAGCTGCCCCTCACATGCCAGGTGCCCAAGGGCAGGTTGGTGAGAGCAGCACAGGTGAGTGTCCAACCTGACAGAAGGAATTCCTGTGGCAAAGGGGAGGGAAAGAAGCACACGCTCACAGCTTCAGCTTTACATTGCTTTACCTTGGCTCTAGTCCCTTCAATGGCTTCATTGCCCTTCTCTGGACTTGCTCCAGCACCTCAATGTCTGTCCTGAATGAGGGGCCCAGAACTGGACACAGTACTCTTGCCTGTTGAGAAGTGCAAATGGATTTGATGTGATTATTTCACCAAACTCGAGGGGAACATTCCATAGGTACATTTGTACACGTAGATATAGAAGTGCACACCTCCGTGCCTGTGTGTGGGACCTGATAATGCTCTACATGGTAAGTGGGTGAACTTTGACAACAAACTCTGCTGGGTCACTGAGGAGACCTGCTTAGAAATTTCTTTAACACTGGTGTCTCCAGGCTGTGGCATCCCTCCAAACTGGAAAGCACCAAGGCTTCCCCACCGTGTTTCCCATGGGCCACAAAGACACATCAGAGCCTGGCATTTTTCACCTTTCTCTCCACCCCCCTCTCCCATGATTACTGGTACCCTGTTTACTGGAATTATTAACCAAATCCCTATTAATATCCAAACTGTCCTTTATAACTCTTCAGAATCTTCTCAGGAATTCAATTCCCACCAAAAGAATCTTCTTTTGGTGGCTACAGAAGGAAGGCGAACATCACTTGGCTGCTTAATTTTTCAAGAGCTGCTGACCTGATGTGACTTTGAGTCTGGCCCTGCTAAGGACTCAGAGTGTTGTGAACAGCCTCAAACCCAGGGGCACTGCTGCTTTGCAAACCAAGTGTCCACCCTTTGTGCAAGAACGTTTCTGCTGATGTTTCTAACTAATGGAGCAGAGTTCAAGACTCTGATTAAGAACTATACTTCCTCAAGGCTAATTTGGTTAAGTTACAAAAATTATCCAACAAATATGACTCCTTCCAGGCGTGAAATTACCACACTGCCCGAGAGCATTTCTCCATGGAGAATGAGGCCCCTAATTTTCATTTAGTAACATCCAAATTCAAGGCTTCCTATAGGCATTAGAAGTTGTAACAGCAGAAATAAAAGCATGAAAGCATTAAAGGAACATGAGCAATTAGCTCAAACAGAAGTGCAACATATGGGAAAGCAGGCCCACTTCAGACTTTATCATAGTGGCAGTTCTTCTCCAGCATCCTCATCCTACAAGAAACACAGGTGAACAGGGCCATTCCTCTTCCAACCACCAGCCTGACAACCACCTCTTTTTCTGTGTCACAAAAAGTGGGTTTGCAAGAAAGGGCAAGAAGAGAAGACAACCCCAGAAAGTGGGTTTCAAGCACTGACAAGACTCAAACATGGACAACATTTACGAAGCACTGCTTTGGACTAGAAATAATGTCCCCTCCCTTTCTAGCAAACTGGACCAAGGGACAGATGCATTTGCCCACTTCTTATTTTCAGAGACTTGGGAGACCAGCCCTAAACTAAAATTATTTGCATCCTGGCCTTAAGTACAATCTCCGATCATATTCCCTCCCGCTTCCTTCTGTTCCATATCTTCTTTTTTTTTTTTTGGACTTGTTTTATACAGCAAGACATTGTCTACACAAAGATGACCATTTCCTTGCCCTCAGGTTTTACCCACATCCAGCAAACAACCCAGTAACTTCATTCCTTTATTCTCAAAGCAGTTACAGCACTGTACACATAACCCAAAAGGCTGCTGTTTCCTTCTGTTCTTACACGAAACATGAGAGCACAGCACTGTCTTACGGACATCAGGACATGCTGTAGCAAGAACTATGATTTAAACCTGGAAACAACTATTTTTCAAGAGAGAAATCTAATGGGGGATAATACATTAATCTGGATTTCAGTGATTTATTACTGGGTCTTGAGAATAACTGGATTATTTGTTCCAATTTTCTAACTGCAATTTCATTTCACTTGAAATGAAGCCTGTCCATCATGCCCAAAATGCTAATTTCCAGATAGTTTCTACTCTCCACACCCACCATCCCAGTCTAGCAGCTTCCCCTACCCTCTAGCCCTGGAGAGATGCTCTTCCCTACCCCATAGTTCCACTTCCCTAAAGCCTCCAGGGATCAGCCTCCCAGGCCTGGGGGAAAGAAGCAGAACTAAGAAATCAGCCCGATCTCCCTGCAGGGATAAGAAGAAACACCAGCCACGACACAGCACAGCTCCAGCCCCACCACCCCTGTCCCATGAGGGGAGATCTCCATGTTCCCCACCTCAGACAGCTCTGTGATACTCAGCAGGATTTAATTGGGTTCCTGACCTAAGGGTAAGTCTGGGGAGGTAAGTGGGTTATAAAACTGCTGTGCAGCTTGTAGCAATGGTGGGGCTTAGCCGTAGATGCTGGAATAAAGGGAGAATTGAGGAGGCTGAGTCTGGGATGTCCTCGGTGATTTTCAGCTTGGCACCCTGCTCTGACAGATCTGGGTTTCCTGAGACATGTCAGGAATTGTACCCCAGCCCTGGGCATATTTCTTCATTGCTTTTCTAGGTGGCACAGCTGGTTCCTGTGACTGCAGATGTATTACAAAGTGCACCTTGGAGTGGCATTTGGTAATGCTCCACAAGCTTCAGGTAAATTAATTTTAGATACTGCGGACAAGCCCATCATGTCTTTGCTTAATGAGTAAAGAAAAACTTTCCACGCTGAATTACAAAGCAAGAATTTAATTTGTGTTTTGCTCACCCAGGGAGGACCCTGATCATATCAATGCAAAGGACAGCAGGCAAACCTCTGTGTTGCCACAGCCCTGACAATGCCTTTAGGGGTGTCCTTTGCTGCTGCACCTGGTGAATACCCTCTGATGAGCTTGTTCCAGTTAATCAGGCACACACTTACACACACACCAGCCAAGGACACCCAACTGACAAGAGCATCTCTGCTGTCAGGTAGTTTCATGCATTTTTGGCACAACAGATGCTATAAACAAAAGCTTCTCAGGAGACTCTAGGCCACAGGCAAACCCAATCCTCGCATCTGCTTGGCAGGGAACAGGGAACCCTACATTTGGAAACCAACATTCATTATTTAGGGATTTACAATCCAGTCAGGGAGGATCTGAGCCCTGAAAAATAACTTGCTCTCCAGCTGGCCAGCCTGTGGAGACTCACTCCAGAGCATCTCCCACATGACATCCAGTGTAAGCAAAGCTCAGTGTAAACCGGAGAGCTGAGGCAAAGAAACCTCACCTGGGACACCCTTGTGCACTCAAGACACCAAGACAGAAGTGCAAGGAAAGGGAGCTGAATGGTGGGGGATGCTTCCTGGCTCAGAAGGCAGAGGTTGGAGACAGATTCCAAAGTGAGACACACCAAATCTCTCACACCTGGTCTGAGATGCACTCACAGGGCTGCCTCCTTGTGCTCCTTCCCACAGCTCCAGCACCTTAGAGCCTCTCACCTGCTCAGCACAGGAGTGACTCCTGCCTGATGCAGGCAAAGAGCACGGCTGGAACCAGATTTCATGCTCAGAGGAATTGCCAGAGAAGCCTCAGGTGCGTAGCAAAGGAAACTGCTGACAGGAAGGGATCTTCATGGAATTGCATGGTAAAAATGACATGAAACCCACACAATGCTTGCAAGCCCCTCAGCACCCAGTGCCAAACCTGATGCTGGTACCTCAGCCCACTCCTAAACTCAACAGCCCTGCTCTCACACTCAGCTGTGTCCCTGCTACTGAACTCACCATGTATTTTTCCAGCCCAAACCTTCCATCCCTGCCAGGCAGATGGAGAGGGCCCAAGCCATTCCTTGGTCCAGCTTGTCAGCCCAGACAATGTCATTTTTACATCTCCTAGACTGCTGCAAGGAGAATGCAAGTGAGAAAAAGCCTGATCTGCAGGCTGGCACCTTGGATGCTCGAGAGCTAAGGAAAAGCCTTGGCTGGGGAGCTCTGCTCCCTGGATGACGAAGTCTTTTAGCTAATGACTATTTAATGTGCAGTGCATAAGAAGTGTCTGGAGGGTAAAAAGGGACAAGAACCATCTTCAAAGTGAACGAAAGATTTGTTTCATGCTGTGGGCTCACAGCTACTACTGAGACTCCTTGCCCCAGGCAAGGCAGAGAAATAGGGTCTGCACAAGACCTGCACCCTGCTCCCAGGGGAGTTGTTTTGGTCATGACCTGTACTGGATAAATAAAAGCACCTTCACCTCTACTCTTTAGGGCAGCAATAATAACCTCTGAACACTGCCCGGCTCATGAACAGTCTCCTCCATTCTGCTGACATGCAGTGATTTGTTAATGCACCTTTCAGCTGCATCCCCAGGATGGAACACGGGGCATTCCCAGCATCCCTAAAACCCATCCGCTCTCTTTCTGAACCATCCCTTCATTTCTGCAGCATCAACTCTCAATGCACAGCACAGGCTGCACAATGCTCACATCCTGAGCAGCTGCTTCACCTGCCAGGACATGGCGAAGTTGGGCATTGGCTGAGTTCTTTGAAATGCTTCTGTAAACCTCAATCCCAAGCAAGATGGTTTAATCTCAGTCTTCCTAAGATTCTCAGTCAAAGTGAATGTGTGTTCACACCCAGTTCTCACAAAGGAGTTTCAGTCTCTGGAAGACCATAAATATTAACTTAATTCAGAGACACCAAACTGGAGACAGGGAACCAGCCAAAAGCAGAAGCAGGAGTACAGTCCCCAAGCCTGACCTTGGCTGTCTCCAGCCTTGTTCCTGCTTCTCCAGCACATACACACGATACTGGCTGCCAGAAAAGTAAATATTCTGTATTTACTGGATTGCTGCTCTAACAATAACACTTGGGGCACTGGCTGTAACCCCAAGGTGCCACAGAACAAGCTTTAACTTCACTGATTATTTCCTATCCTTCAGGTACGGGGCACATTTGGACAACCTGCTATAAGTAATTTGCACCCCCCTGGAGTAGCCTAACCTTTTTATTTTCTCTAACTACATACAGGAGTCTCCACTCAGCTCTGCTCCCAAGCTCTCCCTCCTGAGGCCAGACAACCTGGGCACCAAAAGCTACCCTCTACCCAGAGAGGGGACACAGCCACCCGCCCTCCAGCACGGGGGTGGTCACCAGCATCCCCCACATTGCCCCCTTCACAGGGCCACACTCACACACTGGATCCCCCCAGCCCAGCCAGGCTGTGGCCCTCCTTCAGGAGCAGCAGGGCTTCCCAGCCAGCCCCACCACCACCACGGCAACAACAGGGATGTCAGCAGGGAGGAGGCAGTGGTGGTTTCTGGAGGTGACAGCAGCCTTTGCAGCCATGGGACAAAGGGATGCTCAACACCCACCTGGTGCCCACAGAGGAGCTGCTGTGGTCCCTCCCCCTGCTCCCAGGGTAGCAGAAACCAGCTGCATTTCCCCACATCTGCTGGAACATTGGCAATGCCTGGCTGGCAGTGCCTTTCTCAGTGTAGTAGCAGCAGCTCAGGGACAACACACAATGAACACAGCAAACACGCAGTGAAACTCCCTCCAACACACCTGCAAGAACTGCAGCATGGCCCAAGGAAGCAGAGAGGGGACACACTTGCCCACAGCCCAGCACAAAAGCAAGCCAGGCACCTCAGCATTTCAGACAAGCTACCCTTCTCCATCCTAGCAGGGTCTGACCAAAGCAGGCTCCAAGCTCTGCTCTCGTTACAGGCACAGGTAACTGTTAGTTTGTGCAGGGAGCTGAAATCCTTCCTCCATCCCCTGGGAAAGGCTCTTTGCACAGCTCTTCTCCTCCTGCAGAAATAAATGAGCATACAGCCAAGGGCAACAGGCAGGCACGTTGCATTATTAACCTCTGCTTTGCTGCAGTGCTAAGAGGACACAGAGCACTACAAGCCAGCACCCCACAAAAGCCCTCCTGCAGGCTCTGAGATGGGGCCTCACAGCACAGGCACACTCTGGCTTCTGAGGACCCAAACCAGAGACCCTGGGGGGGTTGCACATCAGAAACATCTCTGCTGTCATCACTGCTGCACTCACCAGACCAAACCCACTGAGTTAACTGGACACTTCTGGTGTCTTGCAGTGTACACAAAGCTGCAGCAAAGGCTGCAATGAGGATCCAGAGAGAAGAGGAAAGTGCTGGCAGAGACAGCTCACAGGATGGAAGAGGTGCAGATGAGAGCACTCCCTACCCCCATTTTAACCCATGAGGTGCTCACTTCAAGAAAGGACTGACTGCAATGCTCAGTCACTTCAGATGTTATCAAAATATTTACATTCCCTACTGAACAACTGCACTGAGATCACTCACCCAGCTGCAAACTTATGAAGGCCCAATCATGAAATCCCAAACAAGCAGCCCACAGTCTTCTTTGTTCTAAACAGGGTTAATATTTGTTTTCTTCTGAGAAAGAAGGAAAATAAAGTTGGGTCCTTTTAGCCATATTTCCCATGCCTTCTTCTGAGCAATGCAATTGCCTATTGGAAGGGAGAACATAGATTTATTTTTTTTGGTAGCACAGTCCTCAACACACAGCCTTGGGTTTATTTTCTCCCTTTTTATTCCCATGCTGGGAATCAATTTGGTTTCCTCATTTTTTACTTAATTTACATCTCACTTTCAAACCCTGAACTGCTTCTGTACTCTTTTCTAAATCAAGACACTATTTCAAATTCCTGCCTTTCAGAGACCCTGCATTAGCTGTGCAGTTAACAAATTGGAAAAGAATAAATTGTTTTATCCTCACTGCCTCTTAGAAAGCAAAATCCTTGACCCCAACAAGTGTAATGCCTCCTAGGTTTTCTTTTTCTTTAGTTCTATGAAACCATTTAATGCAGCCAGCTGTCTTTGTGTCAATGCAAAAGAAAATTTACAAGCCTCCAGAAGTTAATCACAGTTAAAGGGGAATCTCTGACACAGAGGTTAGGAAAGGCAGTAACCAAGGCTGTGCCTGCCAGGAGACAGTGCCTTGGAAAGATGGGTAGGCTTTGGATGGAGGCTCAGGCCTGACTCAGCAAGGCACTGGCACAGGATCTCAGCCTCAACAAAAAAAAACGGACAGGTGTCAAGGGTGACAATGTCCGTGCCGTTACAAGATAGTTCAGTAGCTGTTCCTGGGGCTGCCACTACCTCAATCCCAGCTGCCTTGGCATCTTGTTTCCTGGCAGCTGAAAACCATCTGAGACCCCGTGATACTGAGGACAGAAGCACCACAGCAGCAGCACCACTCCGCAGGACCAGCGCCCAGCGGTCCTTCCCAGAGGCAGAGCAGGGCTCTGTGTCTCCTCCTTCACCCCCAGGTCTTCTCTGCCAGGGCATTCTCCATCCCGTGCACCACCATGGGGCACCACAGGCTGGGAGCACCAGGCTCTCCTCTGCTCCCCCCTGCAAGCCCGAGCACAAGGCAGCTCTCTGGAAATGGACACCTCATGCCACTAAAACCACAGCAACACCTGAGCACCCAGCACAATCATCCCACAGTCAACCCCAAGGACCACCCTAAATGCCACAGGCAGGCCTTCCCTCCAGCTTCCCCAGGCTAAGGAAAAAATGTGCTTAACCAGATCCACAGCAGCTTGGCTGGCACTTGTAGCTTCTGGCATCACCTGGCAGCTCCATCTGCAGTAGGAGGGGGCTCCTGGCTTCACAGTAGGTCGGTCGTCCCCAGCCCAGCAGGTCTAGTGCCTCTGCAGGGCACTTCCAAACACCAGCAGCTGGCTCTGTGATGAGAAGGGAGGGAAAGATTAGAAAACACAGCAGTTGTAAGTGGGACACACAGAAGGGACAAACCCAGCCCATGACATGCATTTCAACCTGAGCCCACAGGAGCACCTGGCATGATTAGAGCAGCTACAAAGCACCAGGCTGTTTGAAAGCAGTGCTGTGAAAGGAGTAGCCTGTTTTATTTATCACTTGAGAAGCACCAAGGAAACAAGCTGCTCTCCTTGCTGCTGCCAGCCAGCTGGTGCAGCTCCCTGCAGCACACAGGGCTGTGCTGAGAGGTGCTGGGGCAGTCTGCAGGCACCAGCTCTGCTGGGCAAGGAACTTACTAACTGAAGCAGGCACCAAGGAAAAAAAAAAAAAAAAAAAA
>VXBT01006587.1:42795-65249 GCA_013400235.1 Oriolus oriolus
AAAATCAAAGCTAAATGTGGCTTTTCTTGCACTGGGCAGTTGCCTTCACAGGTCCAATACAACCACACAACAGCCACAATTGTAGAGTTTGAACTCAAGCAAAATCCCAAAGCATTTGGCTGGGTTGCTTAAGGAGGGACTACTGGATTGCCTTTGGCTTAGCCAAATATTTGACTGCATTTGTATCCAAAAGTCTTTTGCTTAAAAGATTGGGAGTTTTGCTAAAAACCAGCCATGCAGAGGCTGTTCTGGGCCGGAACCTGAGCCAGGGCTTTCTGATTTTTAAACGAGGCATCTGGTACATCCCCTAGAAGAGCCTTTGCTCTCTGCCCTCAGGTGCTGTCAGACTCTACAGCTTTTATCTGATCGAGGTCTCCATGCTGACTCCCATCACATCACATATTGGCAGTGAGAGCAGAAGGACAGATTTTCATTTTCCACAAAGAAGTTGTCCAAGTTGAACTGTTAAACAAGCTCCTCAGGTTCTTCCTTTGAACCTCTTCCCATCCTTCACACATCCCAAGAGCTACCACGAATCAAAGAGGCAGCAACAAAACCAGCCCCAAACATCTCCTGAGATTCTCTTTAAGGGAAACATTCCCAATCATGAAAGATCAGCTTTGTTATAAACATATGGCCTCAAAACAGAGTGGAAAACCCTTCAAAACATAAAGCAGAAGTGGAGTCACTCACGAAATTGGAGTGGTTGATCAGAAAAGCTGGTCAAATGGGTCTGTGTAGCAAACACCAAGGGCCTGAAAGAGTAAAGCTGTCCAGCCACTGTACCATTTAAAACACGTGGGGGTTTAGAAGACAGACAGTAGCCACATTTAAAAAGAAATAAATCAATCAATAAATTATAAAAAGTTAAAAGATAGGCACCTGAGTGGGGGTAGGAACAGCCAGGTTTGCATCTTGGTGACCATCAGCACAAGCATCTCTGAGTTCCAAGGCTGAGCTGCAGGACAGACCCACCTGATTGGAGCTGTCAGCCTCACTGCAGAGTTTTGGTTTCCCATTATAGGAACAGCTCAAGAGGGTGCAGGTTTGATTTGAGCAGCATCTCTCTGCCAAGGATGAAAGCAAGGACCTGAGTACCCCATTTGTGACTTCCTCTCACATTGAAAAGTCTTCCTAGTGCACTCTGGCACCTGATCTCATTAAAAAGGAAGAGAGGGAACAGATGGAAACATAAAAAGAAACTGTCAGCTGCCAACCACTGCTCCCATCCTGTCTCCATCTCTCTCCCCACTGCGGCAGGAGCACAACCAGCAGCTCTTGCAAGGACAAGGCCAGCAGGAGACAAGGAGGATTTCATGTGGGCAAATAAACAGAAGGAATAGATGAAATCTTGGTAATAAGTGTTCCTTTTGTTAGGAAAGGCAACACATGAGAACTGTGCCACGTCCAGGAACCCTCCTGTCCCTGCAAACAGAAAAGAGTGGTGTGCTGGCTGAAACAGCCACCATGCCTGAAGCCTTTCCAGCATACCTCCACCTGCAGGCACCAGCAAGCCCAGGAGCAAAGTCCCGGCAAAAGATGAGCTGGGATCCCCAGCAGGACCTGTAGGAGTCTCTCATTCCTCTCTCCTAGCCTGTAGTTCAGGTATTGAAGCATTCCAGGAAGCCTCAGCAGACCCAGGGGATGTTCTATAACCAAGAGCATAAGAGAGGGGACACAGAGCCGCCACCCTTCCTTTCAAGGTGTTTGCTTCATGCTGGTCCCTGAGCATCCTTCCTTGGATGCCACCACAGAGACAGCCCTGCAACTTCCCCTCTCAAAGCAGCACAGGGACTCCCAGGGCAAGCAGGCAACAGAGAAGAAACCTTTCCCAATTCCTTACCCATCTCCAAATATTTTCCTCTTTCCCAGAGAGAGACAAAATGTATTTCCCCTCCCCATGCCAGAGGCAGCACATAAGGTGGACCCAGGATGACACTGAAGGTCACAAATTTGCACTCATGTAATTACAGCTCTGCCAGGTATCAGGCAAAGGGACTTGTCTCACAGGGGCTCAACTTTTCATATTTACTCAGGAAAAGGTGAAGTCACAAGGGGAAGCAAAAAACTTGCATTCATCCCAGTGCTGGGAATGCTACAGAGAGGCTGATCTACCCTCTCTCTCTAATTAGCCTCTCTATTTTCTGAGCAGTCCAGTGGTTTTAGCAACATATAAAATCAGCTTTCTTAGTAGAAAATGGCATCTTTCACCAGACTAACTTGATGGGAACAAAATGTATTACTGACAAACCTTATCTTGTCCATATCCTTGAGCATTGCTGGCTGGATCAACATGCCTTTAAAACAAGTGCCTGCAGCAATCCTGAAAGGCAGAGAAAACAGCATCTCAGCCTTGTGGCAGAACTGTGATGCAGATACTGCACATGAAAATTAAGGTGTAAGTTGATTACGCATCAGCTTTTCCCCAGCAACCACCCACAAGCAGGGTCTTGTCCCACAGAAGGCGCAAGGAGTCACACTCCACGTTTGCTGTGGGCTTAGATGCCCAGCATGTCTGCAGTCAGATTACAGCACCTGCCTCCTGCCTCAGCCACCCACCTAAAAACCTTGAAGAGAAATGGAAAGACACTGACCTTTCCTGGTGGTGCCTTCAGGCCTCAGCATCCTCCATCACTAAAAAAACAGGACAGGGCAAATAAAAATCATGCCCAGGCACCAGGAACCTCTAGAGGCATCCATCAGCTGAACTGCTGAGACACAAATATCTACAGTCTCTCTTTAGCACAGCCTCAAGGCAGAGCCTTTGTTTTAACCCTCCCTGGCTGCTGCTCCCACCTTTTTAATAAGGAACTGGATGCTAATTTCTCCCAGACAAGTTCACAATAGCTTGCTGGGCTGAACACAAAAAGATGGCTTCAGTTTAATTTTCCTATGACTACAAGACAAACCTGTTTGGAAACTATATTTTTTTCCCTGGCTGATCTCTCCAGCACTGATAACTCCTTTTACAAATTATAACTTCATATAGGATGTCTGGGATTAACCAAGCCAGATACATCAAACCTTCACAAGGAATAGCTGGGCTGCAAAGGGAGCTATGAATCTCTTCACAGAGCAGACCCAGGAATTAGCCCAGCAGTGAGGCTGGTCGGGGAGCCAGTTTGTTAAATAACACTTCTCCACGAGCAAAAGGAGCAACAGCTCTGCAGGCTGACTGGGGAAGGCTCCAGCTGCTAACAGAACACAGCTCCCTCCTCTGCTGCTCTGAGAGCCCTCCCTCCCCACACAGAGACAGCAGATCAGACAGCAAATCTCCCCTGGGACAGGACATTTGAGGCTGTAATGGCACCTTCAGTCCCTGGGCTTTGCTCCTCTCCACTGCTCAGTAAACTTTTCTGCCTCACTGGACACACTGGTCCCTGCATGCCCTCAGCTCGAGAGGGGACCCTGGGGAGGTCAGACCAGCCCCTCCACGCTTTCAAGCTCACTGGGCTGCATCTCTGTGCAAGCCTCAAACCTTGCACAGAAGGGCAGCCTATTTTTTCAGTCTCATTGGCAAACTGAGCTGAAAAGCAGTTGGGGAGGAACATTCACTTGGGAAAGCAGGATTTCTCCTTCCCAGCAAGTAGCATTTGCAGGGCAGCAGACAAACTGGCTGACATTTGCGGAGAGCTCTGAAGGCACATAACCCTCTGGAAATGTGCATCATCAGTCCTGCTATTCTTGGCCCACTAAGCTTGTTTGTCTCCCACAAAAGCTGTGAGAGAGCACAACTCTTGCACGTGTGCTGTCTCCCTGGGAACTAATCCTACCTTTGTCCTCCTTGACTCAAGTGTTCATTTGAGCCCACAGCAAAATTTCAAGGCCTATGAACACCTGGCATGAAGCGAAAACAAAGGTCAGGTATCAAGCACAACCTCTCCTGGGGATGTACACCCAAAAAGAACCCCGCTCTCCCTGTGCTCACAATCCAGGTGAGCAGCTGCTCTTGGAGACAGAGACAATCCAAGGAACTTCCCAGCACATCCCTCCCAAAGCCCTGCCTGGTCCCTTGTCAGGGCAGGGGCTGCTGCCAGTATGGGCTTCCTGCCTTCCCAAATTCCCCCCCTTGACATTCCCACTTGCCCCAAGTCTATGTACAAGTCCATCTGGCAACTTCACAGCAACAGCAGTTGTTCTTCCAGTAAAATAAATTCATCTATAAGAGAAAAGGCAGCTGGCATCTGTTCCCTGCCAGAGCCCACTGCAGACATTTCTACATGTTTTATAAGGCTCTTTTCACTCCCTTTCACTCTGCATAGAGCAGACTGCACAGGTGATCAGTGGGATCAGGCACACAACCATGGAAAGATTTAGGTGGAAAAGACTTTGGATGTCTCTGGTCCAATCCCTCTGCACAAACCATACAATTTCTGAGTTAAAACAGATTGTGCAGGGAGGCACCCAGCAGTGTTAGGTATATCCCACCTCTCTGGCTCACAGAAGCCTTCACCTGCCTTTAAAGTTACCAGACACACACTTGTCAGCTACAAAACAGGCTCCAAAAGATGTGCCATGATCCCCTAGTCCTCGCTCTGTAAGTTAACCTCAGCATATACCTTCAAAGTCCTTGGCTCCTTGAAAAGAAGAAAAGGACTCCTATTGTGGGTGTTATTTGTTTTGAAGCAGCTGTGTGTTGAACCAAAATGCCAACTGCTTCATACCTTACAGCAGAAAGGCACTGAGGTTATCTGCCCTACACATACAAGTGCCAGAAGATGGGTAACAGACCAAGAACCCCATGGAAATAAAAGCAACCTCTTTTAGAAACATTTATCTTTGGTCCTGCAAATGCAGTGAGATACCTACCTCTTCCCCATGGCCTCTTGCAGTCCAACAGCACCGGGCAGGCAACATTAGGGCCACGGCATCACCACCATGTGTTTCACTGCCTGGGCAATCAGCTGAATACAAACACAGCGCATCAGTGATGGACACCCAGACAGTTGATTACACAAACCAAAGGGATCAGCCAGGAAATAGTAAAAGGAGGCCTGAGTCACAACCTGACAGAGCATGTGGTAAACAGGCTGATGAAAAGGAAAAAAAGGAAAAAGGTTCCCAAAGCACCTAAGCCACACCACAGAGGAAAGGTCAGAAAGCAGGGAACATTCCAGAGTCAGGCCAGCTGTAAGTGAACCCAGCTCATGGCTCAGAAAAGCAGAGCTGTAACACGTACTGAGTGCCAAGATTTGCTCAGCTAATACATGCCAAACAGCAGCTCTATTTGTTTTCCACTGTATGAATAATCCTTTCTATCAGGATGCAATCAGGAGCCTAACTCCAATTTAGCTGGGACAGCCTTTCCTCTGATTAGGAACCTGGAAATCTCAGCTCAGCCACTCACAAGTTTCTTGCTTGCAGGGAGATTGTTTATAACAGCCCAGCAGATTGAATACAGCAAACATTCACTGCAAAAATCAAACCAAAGCCAGAGCTACTGCTCGGCCCCTTCATACAGCTGCAGAGCATTTTAGTTGAGGGAACAGAGCAAAGGATCATTCTTTCACTGATCCCCTAAAATTAGAATTATGCAACTACTTTGCATCACTCATTGCCATCTAAATTTAAATGATTAAAGGTGTTAATTTCTTTCTGGAGTCAGGGGAAAATAACGAGGACTTGCCACCTGCACATGCCTGCACTTTGGACTTGTCCATATGTGACTCACACAGCCGCTGCAATGACAGAGTGCAAAAACCAAAGTCTCTCCTAACACTTGATAACTTAGCCCAGAGGGGTACAGCTCACAAAACAGTGGGGCCAAAACCTGAAACAAACACATGCCCAAGATATGTGGAAAACAGGGAGGAATGCTGGAAGCACCAGATTCCTGAAGCTAATAGCAGTATGGATGCACTCTAGACAAAAACCTCCACATGCTGCGTTCTCATCACACCATAAGTGGGGGGTCTGAATGTTTAAGGCTGTCCTCTGCCTTGCTAGAGGGGTCTGACTCCTACAGATATGCAGTAGAGGTTCTTAATTCACTCAGCCTTGGCAAAAAAAAAACCTGAAGAAAACTACATCACAATGACAAAAAGCAGGCCCAAGCTGAACGTGGGACCACTGTGGAAGTCACTGTCAGAAGTCCAGGGCAGAACAGCAAAGGTCTCCCTCCAATCTCCATGAAGAGGGGATGATTGCCAAGTGCCTCCTACCTTCTGGGTAGTAAATCAGTCACTTGCAGACCAACCAAGTCTTTTGAGAAAGAGTCTGAAATCTCCGCTGCGAACACCAGACAAGATCCAGATGTCTTCATCTGGCTGAATTATCCCCATCAGGGAATTAGCCAAACACAGTTTAACTCATTTGCCTGCGTAGTCCAGAGCGCTTTTAAATCCCTCATACTGATCCAAGTTGCCAGAGGTGTTTTAACCCTTGAGACATCAAGATGCTAAATACTGGCTGAGAAAGCAATTTTAAACACACAAATCCTATTTTCTTCTGTGTTTAAATGACTGAATGAACTGCTCATCCATCCTTGCTACCAATTCTTGCTAGGACTAGGGTTCATTCAGCTCCATTTTGCATGCAATTCCTGCTTAAAATACTGAGCTGAATTAACAGATTCTGTCCTGGAGGAAAAGGTAGCCCTGCCCTGAACCTCTGTGCATCACACAGTCTTAATCTGGCTCTGCAAATTAAAGGCAAGAAGCAGGGCAGAAACAGAACAATTAATAAATTGGCATAAATTGCTGGATTTTGAGGCCTGGTATGCCCCTTCTGAAAGAGACATCCAAACCCACCTGGGCTAAAGGACTGTTCCTTCAAGCAGAAGAAGCAATACAGTAATCCCTCTGTTCTTCTCCTGGTTCTGGTCACCAGCTGTCCATCAGCCCATGGCCAGGAAAGCTCAGATCCTAATTAAAGGCAACATTTAAATCCCAAAGCAATAAAGATAGAGATTCATTGGCAGCACATGGCAAGTGACAAAAATACAGAAGCTTTTGGTAACAACTCTTTGAATGGCAAACTGAAGTTTATAGGAATCACTGCTGGAAGGCTCCTAGGGGAGAGGGTTAAACATTGTCGACTGGGAGATTTAAGCATTGCCTGGGAAATGTCAAATGCTGTCAGGACATGACAAAGCTCTCTGTAGTGATGCCCTAGCAAAGGGCTCATCTTTGAGAATGCAGACTGATGGATCATCAGCCCTGCCAACAGAAAGCAGCTTATTAGCAATTGGTACAGAGAGTACAGCAACCTCAAAAAAAAAAAAGGTCACTTCACCAAGACATCCAGCATCTCCCTCCAGTACCTACAGCCACATCTGCAGCCCAGCCCTGCTGTTAAGAGTCCTCTCAGAACATCCAGTCAGTGCTTCCAGGCTTCCAAACCGTGGCTTTCCAGGAGCTGCACTCAAGCCACTTCAGGGAAAAAAGATAAAGACGTTCCTTAACTTCATCAGCAGACTTCCAGGAATTTTCTCACCTCAGAGAAAATGAAATGAGAGGAATATTTTTATTCATTTTCTCCAAAGCAAAATAAAACCAGCCACTGCAGCAATAAGACAGCTATCACTGGAGTAGAGCTCTTCAAAGCCCTGAAATAAATAGCCTTGCCTCTAGCTTCCAGCTGCATGGAAGTGCTTTACACCACCTTACACAAAACCCAAAATAAAATGCCTCCTACAAGTTATCAAAGAAACAGCATTAAAAATGTTGTAGATACCCACAGGATTAGGCATTAGCTTCTAAATTTCCCCATCCTTTGGTCTCCAGAGCAAACCTTCAGGTCCGACTCAAGCCCAGCATCAGGCTGGTCTTCTGAAATGGTAATGAAAGCGCCTTCAGCAAGATCAGACACACCACAGAATTTTCCTTCCTTATTAGTTCAGGTCCTGCTGTCTCTGACCAGCTTGATTCCCACAACAGCTACTTGGCCTGTGGCAGCTGAACAGCCACAGAGCCTGAGCAGAGGATGAGGCAAAGCCTGGGCAAGAAAATCAGGTGTGAAAGAGACTGACAAAGCGAGGAGCACTGGGATCTGAACGTCACACCACCCCTTCAGAAATGTTCCCATCTGGCTTAGAACTATAGAGGCTGGTGCTCCAAGAAAGAGACACCTGGTACTTTCTCTGCCCTTGCTTGGCACGTCAATATTTAAGCAATAGATGCCTTTACCTCATCTCCAAAATACCCTCTGAAGAGAAAGAAGGATGGAGAGAGAGAGGGAGATGGGGAGCAATATACTTTCCAAGGAAGATTAAAAGAATCAAGGCTTTGTGAAACCTAACCAGGTCCCAGACATTTTTGTATCTTTACAGATGTTACTATACAAGGAATGGAATAACATTAAAATCTATTTCACAGGGAGAAGAGAAAAGCTTTGGAGAAGAGCACAAAGGACAGCGCTGCAAACTCTTTCAAAGCCAGTGGAGCACACCTCCTCCCGGGGGTGGCCAGCTCTAATTGCCACACTGCTTCCCAGTAATGATAGGAGGAAGGGAGTCAGGACAGCTGCAGAAAGTAAATGAGACTTCTCAAAGGAGAAAAAAAGGAAACAGAAAATAACTAAGATCTTTTTACCATGCTATCTGTGACAAGAGCCATCAAAGCGTGAGAGTCAGTGATGGACAGCTGAGGAGAGCAGTCAGGATTCAACAAAACTGTTCAGACAGGATAAAATCAGAATGAAAATTAACATTCATCAAAAGAAGTCGCCTTTTGCTTTGCCCTAGAGGTACCACTGTGTCGCAAGGTAAATATCCCATTCTGCTGCCCAGATGCAAACCAAGACCACTCTTTTCCTGAGGGCGACTGCCACAGCTCTGTAGGAGGATAAGGATTGGACACCATCTCTTCTCTAGCTGGGAAAGAGAAGCTCCCTCCTGATCTGACAGGTTCACTTTGACAGGCATCAGAGTGGGCTGTCCTGCTCACAGTCATGTATGGTAGGATGGGCAATTGTCCATGGGCTTGTCAGAGCCGCAGAGGAAGCTAAATCCAACGCTCAGTCACCCTAACTTTCCTTTTCTGCTCTAGTTTCATAAAAATAAGGTTTTGAAAATATCTCCATGACTTACCTTTTGTGCCAATGATCCCATCTTCATTAGGGTTGGCTCTCTTTTCTTAAGTAAAAAGGAAAGGGCAGGGGAAGCCTGACTGAGCAGATTGTTTCCCTTCTGTGGGGTGCACTTGCTCAGCCCTCCACCACTAGGAGGCAAATTATCTCCTGGTGCAAGGGCAGAGAGTTCAGCACAGCTCTGCTAGCAAAGAGATTGGCCCAGGTCTCCCTTCTTGATTCCTGCTTTCTAACAAGCATTCCATTTTTAAGACAGGATTTTAAAAAAGGGGGCATCTGCGTGGCTGAGGAGACACAGGATTCCACTCCCTCCTCCTGCCTTCCACAGCAGACCTAACACCTGGGAAAAAGAAGACTTGGGAGTCATCAGATGTAACATCTCATTTACTCGTTATAGCTGCCCCTGTTCTTTCCCCCATATCATTATGGGTAAAATATATGGCAATTACAGTCCCCCCTGCAGGTACATTCTCCACGAGGTTGTGAAGTGCAGCTCTGAAGCAGAGCTCCATCTAAACAGAGCCAGCTTTGAGATCTGCATCCCAAAGCTCAGTGGGACATGGGCACCTCAAATCCTTAACAAAACATCAAGCAAGCCACCTAGGACACCGTGCCCTGTGCTGTAGTGATTCCCTTCACCACATCAAAGGTGACAGTGTCATTTGACAAATCACTCCTTCTTCTTGCTTTACAGGACTCTTGTGTCACAGCATTGCCTCCAAAGCTTCCCATTTCCCCTGCAGAGCAAGGTTACCCCAGCATTTAAACACCAGACAGCAGGTTTGCCTGACACTTTAGAGTCAGCTAAGGCACAGCTCAGGCCCTGCACAATTTATGGTGCCCCTGGAAGCTGGTGGCTGTAGAAAAATCTCTCTCTGGGCACAGCCTTGTCTCAGCTGCCAGAGCCCCCACACAGTCCACTGGGTCTGAAGGCAGATTTCTCATTGCCCTTCAAGTCCCAGAAGGCCAAGACTTGAAAGGGACACCCTAAGGGCACAGAGTGACCCTGGGTGTAGTGAGGGAATAAAATAAGTCAGCTAGAATGTAACAGCTCTTCCAGGTAGTTTTCAGAAATCCTCAAACAACAGAGAATTATTGCACACAGTAACTTCTGCAGCCTGGGGAGATACAGCCATGCACTGGAGGACATGTACAACCAGTGTGTATGGGCTTGTGGCTGGGTGCTCTGCATTCTTCTCACTTCATTGCTGTTGAGACATTTTGACTCCTCAGCCCTAAATTCTGGTTCCACAATAATTCCCCAAATAGTCAAACTACAGTATCAGGTATACCATTACCTGAGGGGGATATGATCCTGGAACTGTGACTGACCACAGTTCCATCCTTCCCATAAGAAACAATGGACAGAGGAATGTGTGCAGGCATTCCAGAAATGCACACAACCTAAGCCCACAGGGATAGCACACGTGGCATGGAAGATGGAGAGACAAGCAAGACCACTGGGGTTGTCAGCTGCCAATTCAACACCTGGTAATGACAAAAGTACTAAAGGAGATTCTGCTTCTAAAATACCAAGAACTAACTGCTTATTAGCCTGAAGTTGGGTGGAAAAATCCCTTCATAACGCAAAATTAAACTTCATCATGTCCTGGTGACCGTGTCTGACCCATCTTCAGACACATCATCCTTCTGAAAGATCTCAGTTGCTTCACCTGAGACTGAACACGGGACAAATCTCTCACTGCCAGTGGTCCTGCTGCCTCTTCCAATCCATTATATTTTCATCACCACCTTCCCAAAGCCTGCTGCTCACTGAGGTCAGTTAAGGATGAAGGATAGCAGGACAATGACAACAGTAACCAGAGTAGGGTATTGAAGAGCTGACAGCAGAGCTCTGAAACAGAAGGGACAGACAGTGAGGTGTTACTGTACACAGGCTTTCACAATGCAAATGCAGTAGAGACAGGGCCATAATCTGCTTGCACGCCTGGAAAACCCAATCCCCTCAGCAGCAGCAGCACTACTTACACCTGCAAACTTCCTTATCTAAGTCTTAAAGACTTTGATCCAGATCCAGCTCAGCTCTGAGCTGTGATGCCATTTTGAGGCGTTCCCTCTGCTGTGGGGCATTATCAGCATCAAGGCACAAAACCCTAAACCAGAACGTGTACATACAAGGTTGGGTGCAAGCATCCTGATGAACTATTCCAAAAAGAAGTTGCAGAGCAAGGAGGCCTGTCTTATCCTCAGAGAGCTTGCAAAAAGCATTAACAATACGTGCACGACCACTTAAACTACTTCAAGGAATCCTTCCCACCCCCACTCTCTCGTTCACCAAGCACAAAATACCTACTTTGGATCAACCCTTATTGTCTTCCTTTTCCCACATTGCCAGATCCAGGCTGGACATCACCACTCGCCAGTCATGCCTTGCTTTAGAAGTGTGTTTGTTTTGTGTATTACATTCTGTATTTGCTGTGGTACTTCGTGCTTTTAGACTTGTGTTTTCAAATTCTTCTTAGCAGTTACAGACGCTAACAAAAAAACACAAAAGAGAACAAAAAGCTCTCCTAATTCTAACACAAACAGCCTGGGATTTCATGGAAAGTTCAATACTGAAAGGAAGTGAGGGAGACTTAAATCACTCTTCTGCAGTTAAGAGTCCACAAAAATAACACAGCAAAACTGTGGAGAGTCCCATCAAAACCTGAAAAGCTCTAATTCATGCCTTGCTTTTCTTTCAGCCCTCAGCTTCACATGAGGCTCAGAGTCCATCCACACGTGTCACACCTTCCCAGTAACAGCTTTCAGATATATGGACCTCTTACACTTTGTTTGCCAGTCAGGCCCTATTTCAGTAGCATCACTGCACCTTGCTCTGCTCTAGTCAGGGTCAAAAATTAGCATTTCCATTTGTCCATGCTCATAAGCCAAGACTGTACTGCAGAGGCCTGGGAAGGCTTCTTGGTACAGAGACAATTCCTTTGGAATTAATGCATCTTGCATCAACAGAGGCAAAGTCTTAATATTTCAGCAGGAACCAAGACTTCATGTGTTGGCCCTATTCCAAAAACTTGGGCTGCTTACATCACATGCACTAGATTCAAATAAAGCAGCATTATGGTTTAGTAATTTTTTCTGCTCCATATATTTCCACAGGCATAAGAAACAAGCTTCTGAATTTGAAATGGAGCCTGAAGTTTCTGCAGAGCTTCACTTCCCAAAAAGCAAATATTTACATCCACTAGCACCAGCTGCGTCTTTTCTTTTTTCCTCCATTTCATTTCCAGATGCATTGTTGGTACATCTGCTCTATTAATTAAAACTGATTTACACAAGACAAAATAGAATCATTATCACAAGCCTTCAGTGCAAACGAGTGACGTCTGAAACTGCACTGACATCTTCCAAAATTCCCATGTCCCATTTTTGCACCTTTGCTGCTTGAGAAGTGTTCTGCTCTGTTCAAGTCCATTGGGCATTCCTATAGCTGAAACCAAAAGATATTTCAGCCCAACCTGACTCTCCTGACTTGCTCTTAGCTCCTGCCACGAATGATTAACACAGTGGGGACCGAGGGGAAGGCTGGTGGTGTTTGGCTGTCTATTTTCATGATCTAACCATTTTTCAGGCTCATCTTTAGGAGAGCAGGGAGTGGCGATGTAGTTTGGCTTCTGGCCTTAGCTGACCTTATATTGCTTAGGAAGGTATAACCCAACATGTGCCTGCTGAAGCAACAGTGCAACAGCTCTGAGGAGCAAAGAGCTTCACCACAGTGATCCCCATGGCCACAGGTGTCCTTCTTCCTCAGAGTTGTTACTGGCCTCGCTCAGGTTTGCCTGTTGTCAGTAACCCAGTGGCAACTTCAGGTCAGGAGGGCTCCACAGCAATCCTTACCTTTCATTATCACACTCTCTGAAAGGTGGAATCTTCCAGACACAGCTCAGAAGGGCTTGAGGTGGGAAGGGGAAGAGAAGAGCACACAGACAGCACAATTTCAGTTTATGCTCCCTCTGGAAAAGATAATACCCCTCTGCCAACTACAAAGAAGGTTCAGTGCATGTTTTTCCCCGTTCCTCCTATATCCACATGCTTTTCTGATACCCTGCTAGCTGTATCAACAGAACCTTGCCCTCACAGTCTCTGCAGGACACATCAGCCACAGAGGCCATCTCATTCCCCCTATTTTGATCCCAGCTTCAATTTAATCTCTGCTGTGAAAAGCCACAGAAGTGGAGTCCTCAAAACTCATCTACCTTCAAGCGAAAAAGTAAATATACAAGTTGGCTCCAAGAGCAGATGGTGTCTAAAGCAAATTATGATAATTAAGCTTCAGAGTTGTAGATTTCCAAGGGACTATTCCACTCCAGCACCAGACCTCTAGGCCAGTGCAGCAGTTAAAAGTTTCACCACACTTTATTAATTGCTAATTACTGCTTCATTACTTCCACTCATGCTCCTGAGACTGCTGCTGTCACTGTTTCCTTCAGGGGTCACTTCAAAACTGCAGAGAGTGATGTGATGAGTAAGGTCAGTTACTGAAACATAAATAGGTCTTCTCAGCTGCTACACGTGCTCAGCCCCAAACCAGCTCTGAGGCCTGTTACACTCACTAAGCACAGTCTGTCATCAGGATGGTATGAGAGGACTCAGAATTTGTCCAGTCTACAACCACACATTTGTAAATTTAAACAATTTACATTTGTAACTTCTGTTCTGGCTCCCTTTTGGCAAGCCCCACTGTCCCAACATCCAGCCTAAGGAGCAGTGGCTGCCCTGCCTGTCCCCTCTATAACCCAACGAGGAACTAGTCAGAGTGAATTTTACATCTGAGTTTAATCCATTTCCTACTCAAACTCTTCCCCCAAAAAAGTTTGAGCAAATCCAGTCAGACTCTGGTCTTGAGTTTTCGCACATAGAGCAGTGATACTGCTGGGAATTGAAAGCTGGACAATATCCAGAGCTTTGAACAAGTTTCCAAGTCTGAAAACAGTTTTCAAGCACAGAACTTTCACAAAGCTAGTCACATAATTAAGAGCCAAACCACTTACATGAATATAAATTTATGAGCTAATACTACCTGGTTTCATAATGGAAACAAAGTTAATTTGGGTTTTATTCAGTGCCAGTGCTATTAAATGTGCATCTTAGGCATAACTGAACTTCTCCATAAATCTAAATTTTGTTAACACCCTGAAATCAATTACTTTGTGATTTATAGTTAAGACCATAGTGCTGACAATTATTAAACACCAGCCTACTCTGGTGTTTCCACACAAAGTGCAAGCTCACCCTAGGTGAGGACCAACCTCTCCAGTGCTCCCAAAGAGCAAAAGTAAGTTTTTGAACTAGCCTTCCGTTAATTCCCAATACATTAGCTGGATCCAGGTCCCTTCCACTTTGTGCTAACACTCAATGCCAATTCTAAGAGCTGCTAAGTGGTTTTCAGGCATGACAACAAGCCTCTGCTGCTAAATATCGCCACTGCCATCAGCCAGGAATCCTACAGCCATCCCAGCCCTAGGTGCACTAATCCCAAACACATCCTGTGCTACTGATCTACTCCATGCAGGGCTCTACATGCTGTCTGCACAGCTGGCAGCATGGTTTGCTGGGTACCATCAGCATTGCTGCAGTAGTGAAGGCAGGGAGCTGCTCAGAGGGCTCACACAATCCTGATGGCCCCACAGTCCTCTGCTGAACGCTCGTCTTGTCAGAGCACACCAGTATTTGTGGGGACGTGCAGCTATTCAGCAGCCACCTGGGAATTAGGTTTAATTGTGACCCCAAGACAGATTTCATTACATTTCAACTCAACAGTGTTGAGTTGTGCTCTGTCATCAACCTGGGGCAGTCAACTGATTATAAAGCAAGTATTTAATCACCTTAACCCTCTAGAGACTTAAATTAAGGCACTTCACCACAGTCCCTTTATTCCTTAGTCTTAATTGAGGTTTCATTACCCACTGGCTACAGGGTCATTGTTTTGAGGCACAGGTATCTGACAGCTGAGGACCTGGGGCTACCTCGGCATGAGCTTTCATTTAGATCAGGCAGCATTTGCTCATTCATCTCTTTGATACCCAGATAATGATCTCTGGCTTCAGCAACAAATAAGTTTTGAATATTGATTCACTTTCACCCTGCTATCCCCAATCTAAACAAATCAATTCACCAGCAAGTGACAGGCACTCCTCCCTGCTATCCCCCAATTTAGATAAATCAATTCCTTAACAAGCGAGTCATCCCCATTTAGTAAAGCACTATGAAGATGCACTTCAATAAATCTGTTCAAGTTTCCTACAGAGGAAAAAATATTGTTTTAATATACAATTTCATATTATTGTTTTAATAAAAGGAGCCATTAACTGTGGCACTCTAGTGCAAGTATTACAGGTAAAATTTCATCTCCCCAGTCCTGATGGGGGACACAGAGGACCTGACACAAGACAGAAAAAGGACATTTGTTAAATAGCTGTTCAGCCAGGGAGAAAGCTAATTTGCTTTGGGCTCAGTGCTTTGTCTTTGCTTTCAACATCAACTACTTAAACTCAAAAACTGCCAGGCATGCTAGCATATTAAGATCTATCAAAATTCAAATAAGATGCTTAATCTAAATAATGTAGTGTATAAATTGACTTTAAGGACTGAAGAAGTCGCATATGCATCTTTTAAGGTCTGTAGCAGCAAAATGAAGACATCCATATTTTCTCTTTACTTTCCAATCTGCCATTTCATGTCTTTAGGCACTATTTTTATACTGTTATATTGGGAATGCAAATATTTCATAAAACTTTATATAAGCTTGAATACAATTCTGAGCATTTACATTTCCCTGTAATTCAGTAAAACCATGAACCCATTAAACAGTATTCTACCAAATCAACCTGACAATCCCCATAACAAGCACTTCCAACCCAGTCTTCTCTTTCAAGGATGCTTCCAAAGTCCTCATGTCTCCTGAAGAACATTCTGACATTAACAGCCAAAGCCAAAGTCTTAAGCTTCACTAAAACCAAGAGAGGCAATGCTGTCCTGCAGTTCAGCATCTATTCAACTCCTCTTCCACATAAAGGTTTCTCCAAAAAACACCAACTAGCTGTAAGGAAATGAAGGTATTGGAACAGGATCCATTTCCTGTGTCATCTCACACCTCTAGGACACAGAATGATCTTCCCCAGCTCTCTAAATCTCTTTCTCCAAAGAAGAAGGCAATGAGAAAAACACATTAGCGTTAATAATTGCAATCAAAATGAGTTAGCAAGCAGTCTCCAGACAAACTGGATAGCCAACCCAAAGACAATCACCTGGAACCCCTGGCAGTGCAGCACAGCCAGCCCTGAGGAATAAGGCACACAGCTTTTTCTTAATCAAACCACTCAGTGAAGGCAAGCAATTAGGATGAAAACATTTTGGTAAGAATAACTAACAGACTTCGCAGACAAAAGTACAGTGTATAACAACCTTGTCCTACCTTGTCCTACCTTGTCCTCCAGAGCAGTTGTCATAGCCAGGAGAAACTGAAGATCCTTAAGACAAAATCCTTGTTGCTATAAGTTACAGCAGCCACAGAGAGGGACATGGACTGTAATGCTCAGTGACAGGCCAAGGGAACTGTTCAGGCCTCCTCCAGTGCTTTGGCCACATCTGAAAGTGGAGTCTCTCTGTGCAGGTAAATTCCAAAGTTAAAGAGAGAAATGAAGACCACTGTACCCTTCACGCAATTAAGGATGGATCCACATGGCAAGATGAGGAAAGCCCAGGAAAAGAAAAAAAACCCCAAAATTAAAACCTCCCCAGGCCCCCCTACTGCATTTGATTGATTTGTTCCATGTTTGGTAATGAAACATGTAAACAGAAACACTGAAAACCTAAAATAAAAGGCTTTATTTACTCCAAATAACATTTGTTTTACTTTCTTTTTTTTTTTAAAAAAAGGTCTTTTAACACTTTCAACATTTGTTGGTAAAATGAAAATATACAACAGCCCTGTAAATCAACATCTTTTCTTCTACTTCAAAAAATATATGCATCCTTCAAATCAAAAGCACACATGGATTACTTACAACACAAAAGCTTCATGGCTGTACAACCCTGAGGGTTCCCACACAAACATGAACACACTTGTGTGCACAAGAAAGGCAGCACACAACTCGTGAACTCTTTGTTCAGGTGGTAACACCTCAAAGCCTTTGTTTTAAGGATTTTTAGCAAGGAAAGGCTGGTGAATCACAGCAAGTGCATGCTATGTGAGCCTCTCACGGCTGGTAGAAATTTACTGCATTTAAATGTCTCCTAAAGGTTTTGCTTGTTATAAGCCTAAGTGTCTACGGCCACTGGCTAAATCTTTTAGCAAATTTCATTCTTGAGAATTGAGCTCAGCTTTGGACCCATAAGAAGTCACAAGAGAGGGCTTGATGGCAATCCAAATTATTGCCTGAAGAGTAAGCAATGAACAGCCAGAGGCTGAGCGCTCCTCTGGCATAAACAGCTTCATTCGATCCTTCTGTCAAGTGACTGAAGTGCACAAAGAACTGGAACTCAGGATAACAGCATGGCATTCACAAAACAGCTGCAAGAATGAGATGGAGAAACCATTATCAGGCTTTGGCAAGGAAATTTTCATCTCAGTCCTCGCTCACTGAAGTGCTAAAGAAGAGGCTGATACTCAAAGGCTACAAGGTGAAAATTCAGAGGCTCTTGTTTGAGAATGGTAAATGGGGACGCATAGTGATAAACACCATTTCATACCATCCAAAATGGTAAGGCAAGTTACACAGGACTTCCCCCACGTCACCATTAATTAAACCAACTGTAAATTAAAGAGATGTCAAAAGACAGTTTTTAAGGATGGTAACAGGAGGCTCTGAGGCTTATGCTCATTTGTCAGCCCTTGCTTCCACTGAATCAAAGATTCTATGCTATTCTGCATCCTAAAATGCCCACCTCAGTGGCCAGAAATCAAGGTCTGGTTTTCTTTCCTCCTATTTCCTACACAGACAGTATGGTGCAAGTAGGACTGATAGTTCAAAACATCCTCCCGGCACTCTCAGTGTCTCACCAGTTTTGCATTAATGTTACCTTCACATTAACAATGTTTTTAACACCTTCTGCCTGCCTGTGAAACAAGGTCTAGCAGCAGCAACTCACGCAGTTCAGGAGTTATTCTGAAGTGGAATGTCACCAGTCATTTGCTGCTGCTGAGCTTGCACAATCAGGTGGAGCTGTCTCTTTGCAATGGCTGTGTTTAAATCCCATAGAAACTCCAACAGCTTGCCCTGGAGGAGAATCTCCATGGGCACGAACTGCAGAACCTGCTGGGGAGAGTCTGTCTCCAGCAAAGAGCTCATCACTGCATTCAGATGCTGCAGATGCTCCACAACCGGCGTGGGGAGGCCTCGGTAACCAACGCACAGCAAAGCGGCGCCGGTCCTCAGGGGCTCCCGGGAGGTCGGACACGCAAACGTGATGCTCCTGAAACAGCAGTGCAGGATGAAGACCAGGCCAGCTGTGAAGCGTGTCAGGCAGGAGAGAACAGGCAAAACCAACACATCTCCCACTGCCAGCTGGGCCAACGAATGCAAAACACACTCCAAAAGCTGCTGCTGGTACCTTGGCTCTCCATCATAAAGCAAAGAGAAGCTGAAAGTTAGCAGCGTGGCTGAGTCCATGGACTTTATTTCCATACTGGGCTGGCTTTCTGTGCCACAGAGGGAGGGAAAGCCCACCACAAGGCACTTGAATTGGTCACTACAACTTTCATTTAGGACTTCCTGATGGCACCTCGAAAGATCAGACACTTTTGCCAGTATGAGTTCCCCAGTAAGAACTTCACAAGAGTGACAAGGCTGCAGCATTGATCTGCCTTTCAGCCTCCCCCCACCCAACTCCTTCACCGCTTCATTAAGATTTTCCAAGACCTGAACATCACAAAATGGAGAACACTTTACCCTTGGCAACCTTTTTCCTTCCAAAATGTACCAAAAGCTACATTCAAGGTTAGAAAATGATCCTTCCAGGATGCACATGTTCCCAGCATTATTTAAACTATGTTCCTCAGCGCAGTGATTAAAATAGCCCTTTGCCACTTTATCATTCCATGTCAGGGTTTCCATCATCTTCCTTTCATTGTATGTACTAAAATACTTGTTTCTTTGTCCAAACCACTTTGCATTCATGCTGCAACCAGCCTGGGATTTCTTGACAAGCCAGTTATTTCTGCCAATGGGTTTCACGTGAAACCTTTGCATGAAGCACTCTACTGCACAGTCTCTTAACTTGTTCAATTTCATCTGCTCTGCTTCTTCCATGCACTCAAAGAGACGGATGTTCTCAGAGATAGTCTCTACCTGGCACTTGTGGAAGAACATGCAACACTCTTCATGTGTTTTAAGGAATGATTCTGGTAGTGTATGCTGGGGGAAAAGGGCTTTGTTGACAATTTCTGTTCCGAAGTTCTGTGTCATTTTAGGAAGAAGCAGATGAAGGCTTTCTCTGCCCATATAGCGAAGACAAACCACATAGGCCTCTGAGTTTCCAGCTTTGCTGGTGGCTGGTTTAAAGACATGGACCTCCTCAAAAGAGCAGTTTAGCAAAAAGAGCAGGTTGATAGAACAGTGCTCAAACAGAGTGAACATCTTCAAAACAAAGGATCCTCCAGTGCCCAGGATCATTAAAGCAGTGACTGTTTCACAGTAATGAAGGGGTGAGACAAGAGCTTCCTGCTCGCCTGGGTTTCCCTGGCAATCAAAGCTGCCATCAGCAGTGACCAAGTGGACTGTGGTCATACCACTCACAAAGCTCTGAAGTCCTGTTAGATGTCTTAATGTCATCACATCCCCAGTGTTATCTGGGCCAAAGTACCACCATGGTAACGTATTTGCTATCAGTCGGTCATCCATGATCATCATAAGGGTGTCATTGGCTTCATGATAAGGGTTTAGGGTATTAGCTACCCAATTCCAGTGGCAAGGGACATGGTGGGACTTCAAGTAGTGGTTAAGGCTGGCTATAAAAGCTCCAGGTGCTTCACAGAGGTGGACAGAATTCAGTTCTCCATCCTGAAGAGCTTCTTCAGGGAGAAGAGAAAAACTGCCCAGGATCTCATTAATTTTGCACCATGCCTGGCTATAGAGCTCAGCACTCACAGATTTCTTCACGTGAGATATTATCTTCCCTGCTTTATTGGTAAACGAGGTGTGCCGATGCCAATCCTCAAGGTTCTTATCACTCAGTTGGTTCTTCACTTCATTCATGGAGTCCTTCAGAGCCAGGAGTGAGTGAAATTCCATGTGATCACATGTAAAAGCATTGCTGGGATCTGGCAGCTTCCATTCATCATTCACTGGCTTAGTGTAAGTAAACTTTTTTGCAAAGAGCTTCTCAATTTCAGAAAGAATTTCAGGACTGAACTTTTCAAGGTTGGTCTTCTGGTCAACATAAGGCTGCTTATATTTATCCATTCTTGGGTGGATTCACAACCTGGACAACAGCAGGGAAGAAGAAACCATGTCATTCTGATCATAGCAGTACAGAAATAGGAAAAGCTTTTTATAAAAAAGAAGTGTCCTGCTTAACTGCTGTATTCTGGAACAGGAGGAAAATGCTTCATGGACTCATATGCCAAAGAGGGAAGTAAATGAGGGCTATCCTAAATAAGGCCATTTGGAAATCAGGAGGGTCACCAGTTCAATTGCCCTTCTTGCCACTTACACAGTAAGCGAAGAAGAGTTGGCTAATGCTCAACCCTTTACTGACTCTGAATACTCTGCTCACTTTATAGGTGTAAACATTTAAATACAAATATCTGTCTCAGTCACAAAAGAGAACTCACCACAAGCTCTCCAAATTCAGCAAGTGGCCCAGAAATCTTATCATCTGATTATGGCAGTATCTATCTGAGAGCTCAAAGTATGGAGGGTGGGGAGCCACATGCAAAGGCAGCTTTGAGAGGGAGCACAGCTCCTCCAATTTCCCAAGTGGGAACAACCCTCCCACCTCTTCCACCAGACCCAGCATGATACTGGGGGAGCCCCTCAGCTGAAGGACCCTGGAGGGATGCTGGACACCAGGCTGTGAGCAAAACCCCTTTAGTCTGCTCAGCATTACTGCTCCCTGCCAGATGACTGCAAACCCTTATGCCTTCCTTTAATGACTGAAAAAACCGCGATAAATCTGAAGCGAGAGGACTCGGTTGCAGCTGTGGTCAAGGGGAATGTGCACTTGATGTTAAAGAAGAGCGTAGTGCCAAGTGTTGTGCTGCAAGTGGGCAAAGGCCGACAAATACGAGCACACTCCACACAAAACTGACGAGGCTGCTGCCATCTGCTCCACCGCTCAGCACAAAGCACACACTGCACAAGTGACAGGCACTAACCAGAAATCAGCCAGCCAGCAATTTATTCCAAACTGAAATGTTCATTTAGGCAAAATAATTTAATCAAAATTACCACCCGGGATAGGAAACCTCTCAGCCTATCATTTTAACCATCCCCCAAGCCCCCCCCATTCCCTCAAAAGCAAAATACAATGACCTTAAGTGTTACATAACATTTGAGTTTGAGAAAATACTGGATTAAAATTGTAAGAGCTGAGAAACTTTTGAAACAATGGCCAGCCTCAGGACTTTACTCTTCCCCTCGAACCCATGCAGTATCTCAGGCCACAGCCCACGTCTGTCTCTCCTTGATCACCATCAGCCCTCTGAGGAGAGGAGAGGCACACGGTCACACATACAGCTGAGGTTTCATCTTGCCTTTCCCCAATTCAAGGCCTTTCAATGGGCAGCTTTAATTTCACTGTCCTCTATGCAGATATGCTCTGGCTTTAATCTCATCTTTTCTCACAGGATGTTCTCAGGGAGGAGGAAAACTGAGAGGAACACAGACCATTGTGCCCTGGACTAGTTTATTTCATTTTAAACACCAACCATAAGTATAGGCTTTTAATTACAGCTCACCTCAGTTACTCATAGAAGAGGTTTGGGTTGGAAGGGACCTTAAAGACCATCTCTTTCCAAGCCCCCTGCCACGGGCAGGGACACCTTCCAGACCAGGTTGCTCAGAGCTCCACCCAACCCGGCCTTGAACACTTCCAGGGATGGGGAAGCCACAGCTTCTCTGGGCAACCTGTACCAGGGCCTTACCACCTTCACAGGGAAGAATTTCTCCCTAACATCTAATCTAAATCTCTCCTATTTTAGTTTAAAACCGTTCCCCCTTGCCCCCCCACCCCCTCATCTGCTCGTGTAAAAAGTTACTCTCCCCCTTTTGTGTAAGCCTCCTTCAAGTACTGAAGGGGGCTCTAAGGTCTCCCCGGAGACTTCTCCAAGGCTGAACAACCCCAGTTCTCTTAGCCTGGCTCCAGCCACAATACTAACAAGCTCAACCCTAAATCCAGGCTCACTCAGCACACAGCAAGAACAGGCAATCGCCTGCTTTTTCATCATCATTTCCAGCCCCTTTCCG
>VXBT01006587.1:65291-90511 GCA_013400235.1 Oriolus oriolus
CTGGGCTCGCCCCACCGCGCAGCTCCTCACCCATCCCCGCGCTCCGCTTCCCGCCTGCCACCTCAGCGCGGCCCGGCCGCCTCCCTCCGCCCCGGCCGCTCGTAGCGCTGCGCCCGCCCGAGGCACCTCCCTGCGCCGCCCGCTCCCTACGCGAGGCCGCGGCCGCAGCGCGGCCCGGAGCGGCTCCCGCTCTTACCCGGCGGGACCAGCGCCCGGCCCGGCCCCTCGCCCGCCGCCCGGCACGCCCTCTCCTCGGGCGGCACCGCCCTGGCCCGGGCTGGGAGCGCTCCTGCTGCTGGGGCTTTGCCACCAGCGCGGGGCAAGGCTCGCAGCTGGGAGAGGGGAATCGCAGCCGCGTCCCGTGTGCCTCGCCAAGGCTGCGCAGGCCGGGCAGGCGGCAGCGCAGCTAATCGGCTCCATTTCCTAAACAGGAGCTGAAGAGCCGCTGCTTCTCACGAGGAAAGGGGCGCAGAGGAGCCGCCTCGCCGCAGCGGGGCAGCCTGGCAGGACAGCATTGCTAGGAGTTATCCATGCAGCACTTACCACGCGCTAACACGGACAGGTTGCTCAGGAAGGAAAAAGGAGAAAAGCTTTGTTGGGATGTGTGGCCACCCTCTGGAGAGGGAGGGCTGGGGCTCAGCGCCCTGTGTATTTTTCCCCCACGCCCTGGGCTGCCTGCCCTGGGAGACTGAGCCAAACGCCATCGTCTCCCGGCCCTGCAGAGGCCACGGCTCAGCACACGCTGGGTCTCCGGAGTCAGCAGTGATGCTCCTCCAGAGCTTGCTTTGCCCTCTGTAACCCACAAGGCGAGTACTGAAGAAGACTCTTCACATAGTAACTCACTTTGCTGCCCTTTCTAAATCCCCAGGAGACTTGCTACACCCAGCTTCGGTTAGCAGGAGGCAAGAGCCTCGAAGTATTAACAGAGTCATAATGAGCATCACCAAACATCCATTGCAGCGTCCCTGGAAACACACACACTCTTTAGACAGCAAAACAGCATCTAATCTGCACACGGAAGCAGGAAAGTCTAAGCATATTCATTATTACAGTAGACAGCAGGTGCAAGTTGCTCTCCAGACTTTAAATACTGCGAGGATTTTCCTAGATGCAGGTTCAGGAATGTGGCACTCACCAGCCCTTCTGGGAACAAATAGCCAACAATGGAGCATGAGTAAGCAGAAATCCTTTTGCTTTAATACCAGGCTTCCTGCTATTGATTTTTGCACTCTCACATAGTCTTCATGAAGCTCAATCCTGTCCTAAGCCAGAAGTACTTTTGATACAGAAATTCAGTGCTATCAGTACTGGGCACTCCAGAACTGAAAACTTGGGAAAATTTTGCTTGAAGCCCAGTAACTGCAAAAAAAAGCCCTTTACATGTCCATCTTAAGGATATAATAATGTATACATAAGTGATCTTTTCTCCTGCGCTAGGTCCATGAGAGAATTCATATGTTAAAGTCATAATTGAACACAGAGATCTATAACCAGACAACTTTCCTCCCCTCTTTTAAATTACTTGCTTGTTTTCTAAAATGAAGCAATATTACTACAAAATAGAAAGAATCTTAAGTATAGAAAAAGCCCAATGCTACCTATAAACAGGAATACAGGACTAAAACTCTTTAAATCCCTTGGTGGGGGAAAAAAAGAGAGAATGTATTTTTCAAGCCAAAACTGTCATATTGACCCCTAATAGTGGTGTAACAAAAAGGTACATACTGGCTACTTCATCAGAAAGAAGTTTTACCTAATGAGAAAGAGCTGAGGTGCAGATGGAAGATTTCTGCATCTCTCAATGCCTCTTCACCCTTTGACTGGCCCGTTGGAAAATTGCCTTTACTCAACCAACATCTTTGGCTATGTAAAAGTAGAGGGAAAGCTGGGACAAATGAACGAAAGCAGATGGGCAGCTGGTGAGGTGGGAAGCTGAGGGTGTGGAGCTGAGGGTGTGGTGGATTCTCCAGTGCCTGGTCTGGTCTCTCTTGATTGTACAGGGCACACAGTAATAGTATTGCTAAAATCTTATCATTAGCTCATGAGAATTTAAAGTTAATGGGCAGGTCAAAGATGTGTTACAGTCTGAAATGTTTGTGTCTTGTTTGTGTTTCTAGTATCTCTGGTATCTCCAGTGGTGCTGTGATGTTTTGGTTGCCTTCCTTTTGTTGTTTCTGTGTACTCACACACCAGCCCCAAGGTTTACACTGACTGACTTCCGTGGGCCATGGGTAATTAAAGCATTGAGTTTAAGGGTTGATTCTTTTAAATTTCTTCTTAAACACATCACTTTTCACATGTTCTTGGGTTCTTGAGTGTTTGGATAACACTACCAAGAGGACAGCTACAATTCAGCTCGTTGGGGAAAGTGGTATGTAAGCAAGATTTGACCTTTGCATTCCTACTCTGCCAGGCTTTTACGGTGGCTTGCAGCTTCTCAGTGTTACACTCCCCTGGACTCCTGAAGATAAGGCTCTTCCAAATCACAGGAGAGAACAATTCATCACTGAGCACATGACAGCACAAGAGTCCTAGCTAAAATAAATGTGATTGAATAGCATGCTTAAGAAAAATGTGATGCTTTTTCTGAAATTAAACTTTTAACTCAGCTTGTGAGCTTCAGGATCCTCCTATGTTTTCTGAAATCTCTTCAAGTTAAAGCAGAAATCTGAGTAGACACTTCTATCTTATGCAAAATATTCTCCCTTTTTTTGTTTGTTTGTTGGTTGGTTTGGTTTTTTTGGTCCGTGTAAGATACTTAAAATGAGAACATAGCACTTTCTTCCTGCGTTAGTCCTGCTCCTATGGAGCTAAACTTTTATTAGCTGATCAACAGCTGATATTTTTGCAGTCAGACCATAACCTGTGTGCACAGCTGTGGCACCTGCAGCCCCAGGTGGAAGCATCTGTCTTTAAGCGAATATTGGGCAGTTAAACATAGGAAGTTAAACATCTCATTAAGAACAAAGTAGTCTTGTTTATGCCTCTGACTTCTTAAAAATTTTGTAGATATATGGTATAACTCTACTATGTGATGGAGCTGGGGAGTATTGCTGGAGTAGTTGGGAGCTCTTTCAATCATATTGGATGTGCCTGAAGTGATCTGGGAAGACTATGCTGAGCCATGGAAGAAACTTCATAGATTCCATGGGATACCCAGTACTTCTCACCCTGCTTCTAAAGATCAGTCCCAAAACCACATAATTTTGCACCAGATCTCACCAGGGTTTATCTATCACTGTGCAAGATACAAGATAAATTGGAGTGATAGCATTGGTGTGGCAGAGCAGTTGAGAGAAGGCTCTCAGTCAGACATGAGAAGAATCATCCACAGTGATTGCGTGGATGATTATGATTAGATTTACTGCTAATACAGTATCTAAACTTTGCCAATGCAGTATCTAAATCACAGCACTGTCATCTATTGCAGTGTGGTGCCTGATGCTGGGACAGCTGGTTGCCCTTAATGAAGTGGGTTTCCATGACCTTGGGGGCTGATCTGTAAGGGTCATTCTTGTTCTGCTTCTGGCATGCAGTCCAAAGTCAGGCAGATTTTTGTTTCACTGTCATCACCAGAGGAATTGCAGCCACTATCTGCTACAAGGAAAGTGAGCTGAGAAACTCCAGTAAACAGTGTCTAATGTAGCCAGTTAGTAAAATGACGCACAATTGTCCAACCTTTGCTTCTTTAAACAAAAATTACTGAAATGAAAGGGAAAACCTATTGACTATTCAATAATGTGTTATTATTGCACCACAAACAAGATAATGAGGAAGCATTGATCCTGTTGGAACAGCACAAATACACCCTGACCGACCACAGCTACAAGTGGTAGGTGGTTCTCCTACTGACCTCCAGAAAGCAGTGTTTTCCAAAGGGGCCTTTGGGGAAATGAGGACATGGTCCTGAGACCTAGTGAAAGATCTGGCATCAAGTTCCACTGTGTGAAAGTATCATCAATTATTGAAGTGGAAACCGGACCACAGAGCAGGATAAACTTTGGTCCTGTGTGGTTTTGATACGCATGAGTGGCCTTCCCAGGGAGAAGTCATATTCTTCATAGGGAGAAGCATATTGGAGCCCCAGGCCAGCAGCTGGCTGTGGTGCAGGATATGAACTGCATTTACCTGTGTTGATTAGGGAAATATGTCTATTGTCAAGAATTCTAAGTGAGACATGAGCTGTGTAGTATTGTTTAATCATCTGAGAATTGTTTTTTTCTGTGACAGGCCTGAAAGCATTTCTTCCTTATTCCTGATAATTTTTAGTTCAAGTTATTTGTGTTTATTGTAGGGCAGAGGGGTACCTGGTCTTTTGTAGTCTCTAGTCCACCAGGATCTGTGGTTTCTTTTCCACTTACCCTCACCAAAGGATTGTTTCAACCCTCCACCCCACTTTCCTCTGAGCTCTCCGATTTTTTGCCTGCCTCAAACACTTCCACATTGAAAGGCTCATCCATTCATCCCAAGCCTGACATACTGCTGATCCCTGGCTGTGCTGTTTGTATCCCTTCAGAAGGTAGAACTCCTTTCCCTCAAATCCCAAAATGATCCTTTTTTATACTCTTTCTCTCTGAGTTCCTTGCCACAGGTGCTTTTGCTTCCACAAACTCCCATGGCCACAGCCCCATCTTATCTTTTGGTGTTTGATACATGTCCTAGAGCTGGAAGATGAAAGTGTTGGCTGGTATTCGGACATCTCTGCTCTTTTACTGATTTCTGTGCTATCATTTATTCACAGGTTTTATCAAGTTGCTTCCTCGTTCTGCCTGAGTGTTACAAAGATGGTGAGGTTTTACAGAGCAGGCATACAATTTGTGAGTGCTGTGGCTGCTTCCCTGCCAGTAAACATCATGAAACCCTTTACATTAACTGATCTCTGCCCTAAAAGCCTTTTCCCACTGCCCTCGCAGGAAGGCTATTTAGGACTGCACATTTTGGGCAGCTGGAAGCTTTTTTCTGACGTCTGGCCTAACTGAACACGCATCTCCTCGGTTTCCTGCTGCCTGTCTTAAGTTTCTGTATCTCTCCTGCCTCCATGGCAACATTTTCAGGCTGTCATGGAAGCATTGCTTTGCTCTCATTTTGCTCAGCTAACCATGACAGGCTCTTTGAATGTCTGGTTTTCTGTTCCCCTGGCCAACGCTTTGCTGCATTCAGTGTGATCAGAGGTCTCTTCCCTGTCGATGTACAACGAGCAGCACACACACCACTCCAGGCAGATCTTGCTAGAGATTGTTATTAAAATGATCTATTGGGGAATAACTTTTCTGGTATATAATTTGATTTTATTTACCTTTCTTGTGGCTAGTAACACTCCAGTGGCTGTCTAGGCTAGACAGTGTACAGACAATAATGAGTTCCCCCCACAAAGCCTTTCCAAATTGCTGCAAAAATCCTGATTAATTCTTGGCATTTAGTAATTTTTTAATCAAACCTGGAACGTGTGCTTTCGGTAGTCAGCAGAAAAGCAAAATCTTTCCAAGCTTTACCCATTTCACCTTCCTCCAAAACACCGAGGCACAATCCTGGCTTTTTTAAATATGAGAGAATTGGGAGAAATGCCTCCCAAGTAAATGAGCACTGCACCTGTAGGGGCATGGTAACGCCTGTAGGGCTTTGGGGGGATAGTTTCTTGTGGACTAAGCTGTCCCCACTGTGTAGGCACCCTGTAAATATTTCTGCAGCTCAGTTCCCCTTCCCAAAAGAGTGATGTGCAGTACGTGTGAGAAGACTGCAAGATAATTTGATACTGTGATAATGTCAGCACACAGGGAAGTGGAGACTTACCCTAAAGCATTAATTAAATGTTTTGATGAAATGCTTGCAAAATACTTCACGATGCTTCTTTAGATGGAAATTGCTGTAGGAATGTACAGCATTGTTAGAAAATGATTTCAGGTGATTGTATCTGCATCCTGTAGCAGTTGAAGTTCTCACTACAGAAGCAGGGCTTGAATGACAGCCAAGGCAGTAAAATCAGGATTATAGATACAAATTGCTGCAGACACATACAGACAGAATACTGAGATTCTTTCAGGACAGAAGACTCTCAATACTTTTTTTTCAGCATTATGCAATCTATTCAATACCTTCTTTTTCTAGACAGATCTGATTTGGAGTATTCCCTGCAGTCTAATTGGCATGAATGCCCTCAGTGCTCAAATTAATTTTGTCCTAGTAGGGTGAACGTTTATCTTGTACTTGTCCAGCCAATGCAGCATTACAGGTTAAAACTCAAGTAATTTCTGTTGCTGTTAAATAACAGATACTGCAGAAAGATAGATAAAATGGCCCCTTTTTGATAATCCTGTTTTCCATGTAAATCCAAAGTAGGAAGGAGATTGTCTTAGATGAGAGCAAATTGGGAAGAGCTCTTGGGCTGTCTGATCTCTCTTGTCTGCTTTGCAAAAAAGAATCGGATTAATGAATGTAATCAGATTAAGGCTGAAGAAGGGAACATATCTGGGGGGCATCAGAACTCCGCTGATACCAACAAACTATATGGAAAATCAACGTTAAGGGCCTAACATTGCTCTGTAATTTAATTTAATGGCAGCAAATAATGGGTTTCAAAGAAGTCCTGAGTACTGGCAAGAGGAGCCTGGACTTCCAGAGGGCAGAAAGACTTGAGGGAGCTGGGAAGAGGCTCTAAGACCCTGAGTTTGGGTGAATGTTGCTTGGGGTGGTGGTGACTTGCAGAGTCCTTTGGCACGCTGGCTCACAGCCAAGCAGTGTGGGCCCTTTTTGGGTACAGGATTTGGTGCAGTTAAATCTACCTAAAACCATCTCTGCTCGCAGTCTGCTGTGTTTTGTACAGAAAAACAATGCTGAAAAAAAGGAGGATATACCTAAAACAGGCAGAGGCAGAGAAGACCAAGATTCAGAAATACAAGAATGAAAATGGCAGAAAGGAGACATGTCTGAAAAATGAGGGGAAACATGGTAAAAACAGAGTTAGAAAGAGGGCATGGGGGGTGGGGGGGGAATGATTTATAGAGCAATATTAGATCCTTAATGTTGATTTTTCCACTGCCTCCAGCAAACTGAGAGAAGATGCACCATGCCAGTGCAGCAGTGTACTGCTGCGTCCTGAAGTGGCAGCACCCCACCTGCTTTTCTCTGTAGAAGAGGCATTTTAAGCTTTCTCAGAGAAAGTAAGAAAGAAATGGAAGTGTGAACATGAGAGAGAAAGAGAGAAGGTCAAGAACTTGAGGATAAAGGGCCCTCATTATGGTTTCTCTTCAGATCCATTTTCTATTTCTTCAGTGCCAACTGTATTTTTCAACAAGTAAAACAGAACTGGATGTTTAAATTCTGCTGGTTGTTGCAGACTTCCAGCCTGTGCTGGCATTGCTGGGTTTCTGCTTTCCAGCATAAAGTATATCTCTCTCTAAAAATGCCCAGGTTTTTTTCTTGCTGCATTTATTACCTTGTTCGACTTTGAAGTTCTCAGAGACAGTTTTCTGGGGCAACAGTGGTCTGTTTGATGCAAGGTCTTCAAGACCAAAAAGGAAAGAGGAATGGAAGAAATAAGAAATCTAAGACCTGAAATGGGTGCTGCCCAGTTCTCTAAATTGTTGTTAATGTCTGGCTGATTTGTCTAAGAATTGACAAGTTCTGATTGAGGTTTTGTCACTGCTTGAGATATTTATAAATTCTACCCCCGTGTGTCCTTTTTGGATCTATTAAGCTGTGAATGCATATTGTAGATGTGGCCTTTCAGCTGGGGTGTGTAAGGTCTCTACTCATCACTGCTTTTCTTGAATTTTTTTGGCATTCAATTGTCTTGGAAACATCTCTGGCTCTGTAAAATGTGGTTCACATCAGCTGTTTGGATCAAACACTGATGCACAAACAGATCCATATGACAAAGTTGTTTTAATATTTGTTTTCATATACAGCAAAGCTAAAATTGAAGGGGCAGGTGGTGGAGTGTCTGTCTTCTTTCCTGTGTCTCCCATAATCCGCTGAGCAGAGGTTTAGCGTTATCTCAAAGCGGTATTTCCTTTTGGCAAGGGCGAGGCAATTAAATGTCAACAGAAAACCCTGAGGGGAGCTAATGGGTCATCACCCCTGGTTGCCATGAAAGAATGGGAAGGTAATGATGTGAAATATGGAAAGGTCTGCTGTCAGTGGTAGGTGGTACAGGGCATCTCGCAGAGTCTGCACACTCCCAGGGGTTTGAATGGCACAGGAGCAGGTGACTCCAGCTGGTTCCCAGGTGATGCAAGAGGTGCAAATCCAGGCAGATCCCTTGTCAGCCACTGAAAAGTTGTGTGCGTGCGTGTGAAATTTCTAGGCTTAATCTGCATTACAGTGTGTGTGTGCATGCGTGTGAGCTTTCTGCAGAGCTCTAGAGCATGTGTGTCATGTGGGGTGAGGCCAGAAATGCAGATGTCCTGACCATGCCCCTCCTACTCAGGGATTAGAGATGCTCAGGGGACAGCAGAGGGAAGCTGGGACACACCTCCCTGACTCACTGGAGAGACAGCAGCAGCTTCTACAGGTTCAGTAGGCCTCTGCTCTTTGGTCAAATAAAACCCTGCATTCCATTTCCAGCAACCATCCCCTACTTTTGGTTAACCAGAGAGGAGGAGGATGGCCTATGCTGAGGAAGACAGGTAAGGTGCTGTGAAATAGGGGATGCACAGACATCCAAGCTGGATGGGGCTAACAAAATTACATCGCTTTTCCTCACCTTGTTTTCCTCTTCTTTCTACTGGGCACTCAATAAATGTCAGACAAAGGCTGCTCAGAAGTAAACATCTTATTATTGGAGGGGAATCTGGCCATCTGCCTGTGCAGGTGCTGGTATTATGAAATATGGCAGCGAGTAGGTGACCTTGGGAGAGGTTATGGGCCAGAAGAGGCAAATATCTCCTGTGGAGAGGCACAGACTGTGAATACGTATGGCCGTGTGCCCCCAAACATAATGCTTTAGCTGTTTATTCGGATATGTCTGCTTTTTTATATGGATTTGCTTTCAGCCAACCTAGGAGCACAATAAGGATGGGTTTTTTTCATGCCATAAAAGATCTGTCACCGGTGACAGTCCTGTGTTTTGCAACAGATGCGTTTCTCCAGTGGATGACAGCGATCACAATAAAGGGGATTGTGTTTTCAGCTGATCCTGTGATTTAATCCAAAGCGATGCTACCGAGCACTATTATTAGGTGTGCATTGTTAGAGCAGCCAGAGGGGCCTTTGTGCTACATGTATTAATTCAAGCTGTCAAAAAGCTTGCACAGGCCTTGTGCTCTCATGCAGTTCCAGGCCGAACACTCTGTTTGGTGACCCACAGGTCAAACTCCCCCTTTGCTCCTGCTGAGCAGGTATCTCCCTTGCATTCAGAAATTATCAGTGCTTGCCGGTCCCTTTGATGTCATCCGGAAGGTTTCTGAAAGCTAAATACTGCAAGCAGATGAATTTTGGCATTGCTGTGCTCTCAGCACTGGGGACAGCTCTGATGTGCCCAAAGCCTTTGGGATGGACAGGGCTCTGCCAGGCCCCTCTGCACTTGCTGGAGCTCCTTTCAGGCAAGGAAACATATGCAGCACTGGAGATTTACTTCTTTGGTTAAGAAGTATTTTAATATCTTCTGTTTAAAAGGAAAAAAATTCACTGTAACTTGGCACAGCTCAGTCAGTCCTGATGTCTTCAGCAGACATTGAATGGGATCCATCCCACATTCCTAAAATTTGTCAGGATATAGGAATAACATGCATTCTTTAATGTTATTTTGCAAGGATTTATACACCTTTTAAAAAAATACTAAAACAGGGAGTATTATGGTCACGAGGAAGAGCAGATCCTGGTGACCTTGTTCTTTTCTTATGCCTGCCACAGGTATGTCAAAAGCTTGGGTATTACATATAAATTGTCTTGGTTCCCTTGAATTTCTAAACAAGGATTACAGTTATTCAACAGAGAAATTGGGGGGAATTGTTCATTAATGTATGTAAAGCACTTTTAAAGCTTTTGTCTGGGAGCAAGTGATAACGTAGTCAAGTGTAGTCTTTACTAATGTCACTTTCACAGCTCCTGCTTATTTCAGGAGCTCATGATATACTTAGGAAATTCAATATGTGATGGTAAATAAACTCTCTCATTTCCAAACTTTTCTTTTGAAAAGTACTTCAGCTAAGTATGACTCTTCATTTTAATCTATGTGTGTGGAAGTTACTTCTTCCCATTGGATTGCAGGTTTATGACATTTTTGGGTATTTTTGATGTCACAGTTTGTAACTAGGACCGTAAGTTTGACATATCATACACTGGATAGGACTTAGAGTGGTAACGAGACAGCTAAGAGATGAAAAGCTCACAGAAAACACCTGTGCAATAACTACTGGCCCTGTCAGTATAAAGAAAGAAAAAGCATAGAATTGAGAACCTTTGTTTCAATATCTGGTGCTTTAGTTGGAAGAACCAGTTGTACACAGGCAGTCAAATCCTCTTAGGCCTGAGACCTCCTGGAGTGAGGAGCTCCACTTTGAAAGCTTTTCTGTCTGTCCTCTAAGGCTGCAGAGAGCAGCATCACAGCATTACTAAGGTTTACACCTCTCAAAATAAGAGACTTGATAAAAAACAATCAAAAGAAACATTCCTGGACAGACAGTGACTGCTTATCACCGTCTCCAGTCAATTTTACGTCACCTGCAGGCTCACAGTATCTGATTTTCTCACCTCTCAATAATCAGATCAACTTTTCATATAGAGAACAGCTGCCCCTGCCTGTGTTCAGGTTAACTCCAGGACCCAGTCCCCTACCATGTACAATCATTAATTCTACTCATCAATGGTAACGATTGAGTTGCTACTAAGAACTGCTATTAGTACCCCTGCTTTTGAGGACTGTTTCAAATCAACCTTGATATTGACTTTCAGAAAGTATATTCATTGTCCTATTGGAAACAGGATTATAGGATTATTTTGCTATTGATTGTGTTTCAAAACTGTGATTAAGGCATCTGAATACTGGGCTAAGAGGTTAAAAGTTGAACTCTTCTCCCTTCCCATGAGACAGGTACACAACAGGCGCTGTAATGCCAACTTCTATCCCACCTTCAGGCAATGGGGCTCCCTGCTGGATAAGACTTTTTTTAACCAAGGTATTTGCCGAGTCCCCCTCTTGAATCAGTCAGCATAAGCTCCAGAGCCCAAATTCCTGGTTTTTACTTGTTTTGATGGAGACTGATGTCATTGGGCCTCTTGGCTACATCTAGACTGCAGGTGTGATCCCATGCCCACTCTGTGGGAGGGAAAAGGCTGAGTTAGCTCTCCATGTTTATCTTTCTGTACTGAAGGCATGAGGTATCGAGAAGGTGGGTGTCTGACATGTGGTACCAGCCTAGAAGGAAGCAGTGGGAGCTGATGGCATTCAACACTTAGAGAGATTGGCTTCTCCATCTCTGTAGATGATGCTGGACCCATGTCTCAGAAGTTTACCTAGTGCAGATCTACACCTACAGTGTCTACTCCTTCACCAGCACAGCATTCCAGCCATGTTGTTCAGGTGCCTTCAGAGCTCCACGCACTTGGGTTTCCCCATCACAGGCTGGACATCCCTGTGCACACCCATATAGGTTGCAATTTCTCAGTCTAACTGTGCTTTTGCCTTCCTTCAGTAACTCAGGAGAGACCAGAGCCCATCAGAAGCAGGAGTGGTTATGCCTTGTGACATTTCTGTGATCTAGGTATCATTAGCCATTCTTCATCTACAGAATGAAACCGGCCAAGGGGATTGAAATTATTTCCCTGTAGTCAAGGGTAAAATACATGAGATTAAAAGCGATACATCTTCAATAATAGCAGTGAAGCTTCTATTATTATAGTCTTAATGAAATGTCTTTTTCTCTGCACCTTTTCAGGACTTTTATCCTTTGAAGCTTGTTCTTTGAATGGGCTGATAGTCTCACTGATCTGTTCTCCTCCTGCAGAAATAGCTACGAGGTGTATAAGGAAACAGCAGATTGGTTGCGTGCTCGTACTGCCCAGCGGCCCAGGATCGCCATCGTCTGCGGGTCTGGGCTGGGAGGTCTGGCTGATGTGCTGGATAACAAAACAGTCTTCCTGTATGAGGACATCCCTCACTTCCCACGGAGCACAGGTGAGCGCAGCCCCGGGCATCAGCGCCCCACCCACCGGCAGCCTGCAGCAGAGCCTTACACAGGGATCACTCGAGTCAACTCAAGTCTGCAAACCAGTCCCTCACTGGTGAAATGTGTGTTCACAGTAAAAAACCATAAATATAGCACAGCAATATGTATTTATGTGTTTGATTTCCAGCTCCTGCTTTTGCAGTGCTTGGCCCTGCTGTAAAGCAAAATCATCAACTCACAGATCCCTCTAAAGTCAAAGTCCTTGAGATCTGTAACTAAAGTGACACTCTATTAATTTCCAGTGGCAGGGCATGTTGGCAGATTGGTGTTTGGGGAGCTGAACAGACAGCCCTGCGTGTGCATGCAGGGACGTTTCCACTCTTACGAAGGCTACTCTTCCAGCACGGTGAGTTCTCCTTAAGGAAAACTTTCACGTAGGGGAGATGTGCTGTAAAAGCTGCAGAAGTGACTGCTTGCCTTGCTGTCTAGCTGCAGGATGTTAGCTCTTGCAATGAACTTATATTGCTCTTGAAATGAGTCTTTCTTAGATTTCAGATTTGTCCCCAAAAAATAAAACTGGGAGTTCAAACCGAGAGGTGGTTGGCTTCTGCTGGATGAAGGTGATGCTGCACAGCCACACACTCGCAGGGGGAAATAGTTTATCGTATAAGGCAGATTAATTTAAACACTTTAAATTAGTCCATTTAATCATGATTTAAATCAGCAACCAGAAAACTTTGGTAAGAATAATCTATTTTAATCTTCTTTTGCATTTGTATAGTTTATAGCTTTTTTTTTTCTCTAGAAAAAGCTCTGCAAGTTGCTATAACCTCCCAGCTAACATACTGGAATGTGTGGATATTTGCATTTATGTTACCTACCATGCATATATGTACATTTCTCTTAAGAAACACCAATAATATTTATTTATTGGCTCTTTTTTATTTGGATAGCTTTGAGATTTTCCTTTTTTGCATTGAGGTTGTTTGCATTTGGATATAAACTAATATTTGGCACCACTCAACTTCTTGTAGAAAAACAACTATTTAAAAATCACTCAATACAAAACTAGCTTTATCAAGACATGTTTGTCTATTAAAATTAGCTCATTTTTTGAAGAAGTGATGTCCATAGCTAGGAATTTTTTTGCTCACGGTAGCATTTGATTGATAGCAGGTATCATCCGAATTCCTTCGTGATTCCTCAAAATCAAACTTCTTAATTTTTTTTCTCCAGCTCCCAATTGTTCCTTAACTTTGGATTACTCTCCAAGTCCATGTGCATAAGTAGTTACTTCAATCAGCACAGTGGTTTGATCTCTGCAAGACCTTGGCAGTGAGCAAAAACTATCTGCATGTTCTTTCTGTACCACCTTTATTTGACCTCAGTGCAACTGTAGGAAGCGTGGGCTTGGATTTTAGTGGTATTCATTGCAAGATTATGTTTTATTTTGTTTAAAAAGCGTTAACATTCTATTTAAATTAGAGAAATGTTTAAAATTGAAGAAGGCTGTTTTGTCTCCATATGTAAATGAGTCTTCTTTGCATCCACAAACTGTGATATTACAAATGTAGTAGCAGTAGCTGTGTACTGATTGTGATACTCATTGCACATATCCCTTTGGTTCTTGCAGGTCACATTTCCCATCAGGGTCTTCTTTCTCCTGGGGGTGGAGATCTTGATTGTCACTAATGCTGCTGGAGGACTGAATCCCCACTTCCAGGTGGGGGACATCATGTTCATAAGAGATCACATCAGTTTGTTTGGCTTGGGAGGGCAGAATCCCCTGCGCGGACCAAATGATGAGAGGTATGAAGGCATCAACTCCGTGTTACCAATTAATCCTTTCTTCCTCAAGCCATGGGCTGGGACTGCCAGTTGTGCCTGCTGACAAATATTTACTGAGAGGTAGAGTTTGGCTCCAGCTATCCACAAGGGAAGAGTGTGCTGTGCTGCCTGCCCTGCCTTCCCTTGGCTGTTGCTTACTCTTAGAAGCCTACAAGGAGTTTACACACAAACCCCCAGAAGGTTTTGTTTTGTACAAATAGGCTTCTGATCCTTCTCCTGACATGACCAGCTGTACCATCTGCTAAAGACACCCACTGCTCCTCTTCTTGTCAACCCCTCTCTCTGCTGGTTCCTCTTAATTGAGCAATCAGTGAACTGTGCTGTCTCCAGCCTCGGTTTATCAACAGCCATTTCTAGTGTGATGGAATGGGTACAGCAGAGGCCAGGCTGTGGAGGGCAGAGCAAAGATGAAACCTCTAAATTTCCTGATCACCACTGTTGTATCCAAGTCATGAAGCTGGGGTGCCTTTGTATTCACTGAAGGCATCACTCTGATGAGAGGTGGTTGTCTTGGCAGTTTCTTCAGAGACCCTGAGATCTACAAGAGTGACCTGCTGCTGGCTGAGCTGGGAAGTCAGGTTTCCTGTACTGGCTGTGTAGCAGAATCTTTACCTTATGGACAGCGCAGAGAGGGGCTTCTAACATATCCTCACCCCTGAACTGCAGCTGCCCCCAGATTTGGATTTGCTTTGAACAGGATGCTGGACTAGATGACCTCGAGGTCCCTTCCAAAATTAATTTATGATCCTAAAATCCTTCCAAGACACCATCAGACTGGCAAGGTGGAAGGCAACCAGCATGGGCAAGGTCATAGCACTGAGAGGAAACGCCAGATGAACCAGTGTTCACAAAAAAACCCCTTTGGCTCTCAAATGGGGCTAAAAAGAGTGTTAGGACACATCCACTGGAGGTGCAGGCTGAGCAAAGGGAAGCACATCAAATGTAAGGAAAGTCAGCATGGAAGCAGTAAAGATCCAGTGCTGTCACAAGCCTTATGGCAGGAAAGAAAGGGGCTGGATTGTGATAAAGAGAAAACAGTAGTAAGAATTGTTTCCTAAACAAGCTGGCAGGAAAGAAACCAGGTGAAAGCTAGATATGTGAAGCCATAGGACAGGCAAGGGAGGTGGGGAAGAAGGTGGTAGTTGCTGTGTGAAGAGTGAGTCCAGATAACAGATGGTTAAATCTGTTGTTGATTTGGTACCTTCATCTTGAAAAATAGACATGTTTGCAGGGCAGGCATCTGGGTTGTCCTAGGATCTCTCAGAGAGTGTTCTGCTTAGAGTAAGGCAGCCTCCCTGGTTTTCAGTTAGTTAGTTCCTTCCTGATGTAACAGCAGACCTGGCTCTTGCTTCTGAAGGAACCTGAAAGGTGGTGGCAGCTGCCTCAGGAGAAATAATCACTGTGCTGCAATTCCATGGCAAGAGGACAGTACCCATCTGAAGTGGAACATCTTTACATTTTTGTAGGTATTGCCGTGGGTTGGAGGAGAGAGTGATCAAAAGCAGAGAAGCCACATGGAGTGTTTAAAGCTCTCTGGACTTGCATAATTGCTCTGGAGCAGGAGGAGAAACTCCAATCAAACAACTGCATCTGGACAACGTTCAAAGGCAGTATAGCTCCTCACTGCCTCCCAAAAGCAGCTTCTTGGTGAAGACTGCAGTGCCCTGGGAGGTGACTTTTGTACTGCTGACCAAGGCATCAAAATGGGCAAAAGGTCTTTATGAATCAGGTTTCAAAGTATTGCAGAGATTTAACTGAGCAAACTCCTAAAATCCTGTCCAGCTGAGCTACCAGGAAGGATTTATCTAAGCACAACAGAGCAAAACTAGAGGCAATGAAGTGATGTGGAAATAATATTTTTTTAATAAATTAGAGATTGGGCTTCTGCATTGCTGGCCATCCTTCAGAAAAAGGAAGCAATTTTCATGGTGATGAATACTTATTACCTTAGACCAGAAGGGAAAGTGTGTTTTTATTTATATAATATTTAGTGTTTATGCAAACAAAATAAGCCACCTACTGCCCTAAGCATTCAGCTGGAAGAACATGTAAACAAGCAGAAGCTTTAATAGCATAAATGAGGGACCTGGTCCACTCTTACTGAACCACGCTGGTGAACATGGCTGGGAGTTTATTTTCCAGGTTTCCTCAGTGGAAGCATAACACTCTTTGCCATCTACCTGTGCTGTCCTTGAGTTAAAAACAGGATTCACTCCATCAGGAGCAGGACTGAGCTGCTATTTTGAGACCTAAAGCAAGAGACCCAGTCTTGAAGCAGAAGATGAAAGCCACCTAAAATATGGCCCTGGAGCTCGAAGATGTTAAGTAGCTGCCTGCTGTGATGGGCCTTAAATGTAGGGAGTGATGCTCCATCACACCCTGCTCAGACCCCTGCCCAGACCCCTGCCCAGACCCCTGCCCAGACCCCTGCCCAGACCCCTGCCCAGGAACAGCCTGTGGGACTCTTTGCCTCAGGGAGCCCAAAGAGCAGCAACTGTCTGGTGGGGAATGTTTAAAATTCATCATGGGCAGTTACTGGGAAGAGAGGGAACTGGCCATCAGCACTCCCTAGAGACAGGAGCCCTTGAAAGACCATTCCAGAAGGGTTCCTGCAGTAGGGAAGCAGTGCAAGACCTTCCAACAGCCTTAACCTCTGTGTGCTGACAGTCTTGGCGATTAGATCTAGCAGGAATGTCATGCCCAGGGAGATGGTAGGTGCCCCACTCCTAGAGACATTCAAGGTCAGGTGGGACAGGGCTCTGAGCAACCTGATCTAGCTGAAGATGTCCCTGCTCATTGCATGGGTTTTGATGACATGGACTCTGAAGGTCCCTTCCAGCACAAACTCTTCTGTGATTGATGGCAGAATTATCTGATGAAAAGGGCAGAATGAGAGAGATTGCACCCATGGCAGATCTGCCCTTAGCATTTCCCTTTTCTCCAAAGGATGAGCATCCTTGGACTGTGAAGGAGGGAGCAGTGCCAGTGTCACACGGCTGTGTCCTTTACTGCCTTTCAGGTTTGGAGTGAGGTTTCCCTGCATGTCAGATGCTTATGAACAAGATCTGCTCGGCCTGGCAATGGAGAGTGCACAGGAGCTGGGGTTCCTGAGCTTCACCAGGGAAGGAGTGTACTGCCTGGTGGCTGGGCCCTGCTACGAGACCATCGCCGAGTGCCGCCTGCTGCAGGTGCTGGGAGCTGATGCTGTGGGTGAGCTGCCAGGCTGGGCTGCCAGGGTTCTGTGGGCACATGGATTGAACAGTTAATTCTGCTCAAGGCTGGTTTGCTTCAGTCTTTGACTCTCTAAGTCTCCTGGGGCTGGAGGAATGAGCTCTGTGTATTTCTGCTTCATTCTGCAGTGGCTTAGTGCAGCTCCTGGGATGGATCTGCAGAAAGTCCCTGTGCTTACAGCTGAGCAGGACAGGGATCCCAGCACAACTTTGTGTTTATTTCCCAAACACAAAATCTCTCATGCTCAGATGGCTCCACTTCATCAGGACTGAGTGGGGCCCAATAAAAATGAAGTCTTTTTCTAGTATTTTTCTTCTAATTCTGACACTGTAACGATTTCTACTGTGCTTTTTCTCTACAAACCAGCCCTCCTTATGAGTCTTGTTTAGGGATGGTAATCATGGATACCTTCCCAACTGTGTACAAGTAAAGTTAAGTGCCACAATCCATATGATTCCTCCAGCTATGATTCCTCCCATGACCCCTGGCTCATGGAAGTCTGTTCATTAATACCTGCAGTTTTGTTGTGTGTGAGGAAAGGAGCTCAGCTCCCCTCAAAGCCAGTTTTATTTGCAACAGCTTTTTTAGCCAAGGAAGAGAAGAGCCAAGTGACACAGCACATCAGTACTTCCTTAGCAAGTCTGCAAGCAGTCTGACACATCTTGAGGAGGGAGCTGTGGCACAAGGATCAAATGCAGGAGGTTTATTGTGCTGAGCAGAGTTGTAACTGTAGTGCTGCAGCTATTTGAGCCTTGTACATATCACAGCCTTTAACTCTTACAGAGTTCAGACACAGAGCTGGGGAGAATGAGACAAGGGCATGTGCTTGGAAGTAGGATCGTGGTTTGCAGCCTTGGAGAGATCTTGTTTTGGTGTAAATCCTGACTCATTCTGGTCCTTTTCTCTCCCACTGTAGGCATGAGCACTGTCCCAGAGGTAATTGTAGCCAGGCATTGCGGCCTCCGCGTCCTTGGGATCTCCCTCATCACCAACAAAGTGGTGATGAGCTACAACAGCCAAGAGAAAGCCAACCACGAGGAAGTGCTGCGCATCTCGGTGGTCCGGGCTGAAGCCCTGCAGAAACTGGTCACGCACCTCCTTGGGAAGCTGGGGGAAAGCACAAATTCTCCATGACCTCCAGCCATTTATTCTTCATATCATAACGTGTGTGAACCCTACCAAGTGTTGGGGGAGAGCTGTTGGTGGGACTGTTCCTTTCTCTCCCAATTTTACATAGACCTTTTGATCTTTGTGCTTTATCTGATCAGGTGCAGAGGTTCGCTTTGAATTTTGCCAGAATGATCCCCTTGTTAGTAGCCAGTGACCAGAACAGCTGACTGGAACTTAAACACTCTGGCACATTCCCAAACCCCAGTGTCAGCAGACCCCTGGGTACTGTGACCTCCAGCTGTCTCTCTTGGGGCACCGTCCTGCCCCAAGTCTCTGCTCCCCCGTTGCACATGAGCCAGGTCAAGAGTTGGTCATGGGGCTTGGTGCCTTCTGGGCATGCTTTGCAGGGCCTGGTCTGAAGCCAGTGGAAGTCCACAAAAAGACTGAGTTTTGGATACATGAAACAGGCCAGGCTAAAGATGAGATCTGCCTGGAACAAGCAGTGGTGCAGAGCAGGTGAATTGCAATTGATTTTACAGCTTGGAAAACCCCTGGGTTTGTGTGACCTTCCCCTCCCAGAAGGTCTCCCAGAAAGCCCTCTCTCTGCTTATCCTTGGCTCCTCATGACCAGCTGCAGAGCTTGGTAGCTGTTTGCTACAATGCTGCACATCCCCAGTACCTCTCACACCTCTCCATTCTGTTTCAATGCCCAATTTTAGCAGGGCATGAAAATTCAGCTCCGTACAAGGCATGACTTATCTGTGCACCATGTAAACGTTGCCAAGCTGGAAACAGAATCCAGATCCATCTCTGCCTGGTTTTGATCAGTTTCTGGATGTCTTGGAGATCAGTGGCTTCAGCACTGCAGACTGGTTTCCTGTTGGTGCCCCAAGACAGAGAGATCAGTTTGATCCCATGTTTCACGTAAGCTTTGCTGCTGCCCCTGCAGCAGATGTTGGAGCACCAATAGTTTGTGGATTTTGGCAATGTGAAATTACAGTGGAGATATTTTGAAACAGGTATGATATTTTTCTGGGACTTTCTTGGTCCTCTTACATAAAGAAATTGAAGCAAGCAGTGAGTAAAGGACAAACAGGAGAGGTTCTCCCTTACCAGTGTGCTGACAGTCTGTCAAGGAAGGGGGAACATTCACCAGAACGGTGCATTATTCATTGTTCCTCAAAGGTCAGGCTGAGCTGTGGATGCAGCTGGATGTGAAACAGTGACTGTAATTATTAGATAACCTTTTTCCCTTCATTTATCTTGTAGTTCTCTATAAAGCCCATCACTGTCACAGCTAAATGTTTTTAGTTGACTCAGTGGTCTGAACTGAAGACACCCAACCGGTCATGGAGAGCTCCCAACCTGCCTTCCTAAATTTAGCTGACCAGTTGTTTACCATTGACGCTCGCCCTCCGTCACAGCCTTCAGCCTTCCATGACATTTCTTCCATTTTTTTCCGGATGGGTATTTGCTTGAAGCCTTTCACGCTGCAATTACTGGTGTCAACTGCAGTATCCATGGTGCAGATGTTGCCACCAGGAGGAACAGTTGTGCTGTGAATGTTTTCCATTAAATGCCAGCACTTCAGCTGTAGGGGAGATCTTAGGGTGGCCCCCTTGTCTCCTCCTGGGCAATGTTACCTGTGGTCAGCCCTGAGAAATATCTGCCCAGCCTGGTCTGGAGGACTTGTGGAGGGGAATGATTCATTGCTTGTGCTTTTGTGGCAGAGTCTCTTGTTCAGCAGCTCCTGGCACTTAGAGGAGCCCTCAGAGACAGCAGCTCTTCCCATTTGGTGGGTCTAACTGTCAGGAGAGTCTCTGGAACCAGCTCTGGTGGTAATCTGCAAAGAGAAAGAGGCTCCAGCTCCATCTTCCACGATGCTGTTCCCTTTCCAGATCAAGCAGGAGTGAAGTGCTCGTCAAGAGGGGCAGCACAAGCAGGGAAATATGAAAAGTGGCAGATGTGCAGAGCAAGAAGGAACCACTTCTACCTACTGCTTCTACCACTTCTACTTCTGCTCCCTTTTCAGACGTGTCCCAGTATGGGCTTGTTACAGGCCAGGGAGAGAGCAGATAATTTCCCCTGCCTAGAAAATGGTGCTTCACATTCATCTAATTAATACTTGGTAAATACAAAGTCTCTCAAGTGGGAGTGGAAGGCAGCTGTGCAGCTCGCTGTAGCTAGCAGCAGCCAGAGTAGCTAAGGCTGGGATTTCAGCAGACTCCATTAATTAATCAGAGTCAGGCTGGGCTGGGATGTGAAGGGAAGCATCCAAAAAAACCTGCTGTTGTGCTGGTACTTCTCAGGCACGGTTTGAGATGATGAGGAGCTTGGCAGCAGCACCTGCTTTCAGCAGGCCAGGTCTGCTCCTCTCTCCAGCTGCACCAGAGGCAGATATCATGCTCTAGTGTCTGAATACAGCTGAAATGCAACTTAAAATTGAATCTGAAAATCACTGTGCAGCTAAATCTTCAGCAAATTATGTCTGGTTTTTTTTAGAAAATAGTTCTAAATTGCATCTGAGCCCTCAAACAGTATGGGGTTCTTCTTTCAGCTGCCCAGAGTTGGCTTGGGTGGCCCAAACTCTGCATGAACATCCTGATTTTCATCCCTGTCAATGATAAGAGGAAGATGCCCTGGGCACTTTGGAAAGGATATTACTCATTTGCAGGCGAGAGGGGAAATACAAAAATTAACAGAGTGAGCTCATCTGGCTTTGGAGATAGTTTTAATGCAATTTTGGGGTTTTTTTTACTGCTGATGAATTTCAAAAGTCTGAAATACAGTGATGCAAGATAGGTAAGGTGTGGGGAAGGAACTGTGAGGGAATAAAACCTGCTGTGATCCTGAAAACTGTGTTTTTGTTTGCTGTGCCAATGCCATTGGTTAGAAAGGAAGGAGGCGCTTAACTGCTCCCCCTACATCCAACCCCCAGGCTGGAGGATAACTCAGGGAAACCCCACAGCACCACATCCCTGGGGGACCAGAACTCAAAGCTCAGGATAAGCAGGACCAACATTTGACCTGCACTTGGCACAGGTATTTCTTACTTATCCCACTGGGCCGACAAACTTACAGAAAAAATACCAAGGACCAAAGTACCTCGACTAACTTCTGAGCAGCTGGAAGGTGCGATGGGCTGTGGTGATGCCAGTGCAGCAAGTCATCTATGCTGGAGGCAGGACACGGTTTCCTTGATGCTCTGCCTTTTGTTCAGTGCTTTTGGTGATTTCTGGCAATATCCATGGCTGAAATGACAACCTCAGCTTTCTTCATTCCTGTACTCTGTGCCACTCACCTGCCTCTGAAGTCCAGGGCATTGAGGTCATAGGGATAAGCTTAAAGATGCATGAAAAGATAAAACACCTGGCAAGTGGTAAAAGAGCCCCAAATTACATGATGATCCTGGCTTTCTCAGTGCTGTGGTTGGCAGTGAGCCCAGGTGCTGCCTGGTTAGGGAGTGCCACCAGAAAGGGCTGTCCCATGTGGCTGTACCCATGGCAGAGGGACACATGGAACACCTGTGTCAGTGCAGGGCAGAGCTGGCACGGCTCCTCCTTTACTCACTCACAGCCATGGACTCTGAGCCAGTCTGCCCCATCCTCTGTGCCAGCCTTTTCTTTTTCCTTGCTCATCAGTCCAGAGAAAACTCTCCAGATCACAGGGTCCTGCTGTTTCTAGTCCCCTGGAGAAGACAGAGGTGTTATATTGATGCCTTCATGTGGGATTCACATAAAAGTGTGAGGCCAAGAGGAGAAACCTCTGCCATAGCCCTTGGCTGGACCATATCAGGAGTGTTTAAGTAGAGATCTCTGCTGTTATCTGAGAAACAACCCTGTGACCCAAAAAATCTGATGGTGTGATTCATCCTGTTTCCTTTGCAAGCCTGGTTTCCCACATTTTTTTTACATGAGGTTTGCCTTTTGCGTTCTTTCCTACATAAAAGTAAATCAGAAAGCTTTCAAAAACCTGTGCTATCTGTCTCAGCTCAGCAGCGAGCATGTGCCTTGCCTTCAAGTTATCAAAATTCCCTTAGATGTTTCTCTTTATTGAAAACCTGCAGTTGAATTAAGGGGATTCTGCTATAGCAGTGTGTTGTTTGGGTTTTTTTCCAAAAGCTTTAGGTCTTCACTGCAAGGATTTCATTTGCAGGAAAGAACTAAACTCCTCCCTGCTGTGCTGAATGTGCAGAGCAGGGGGGAGTGATGTGGGTCACAGTAGTGGGCTGATCTCAGTGGGTTGCTGAATTAAGTCCTGGCTCTGTAAGCAGCATGATGGTCTGTTATTTCCAAAATCTGATGGCATGTTCAGATTGAATCATAGACTGTCCTCAGTTGGACCCACAAGGAACTTCAAGTCCAACTCCTGGCCCTGCAGAGGACATCCCAAGAATCCTATCATGTGCCTGAGAGTGTTGTCCAAATGTTTCCTAAACTCTGTCAGGGTTGGTGCTGTGACTACTTCTCTGGGGAGCCTGTTCAAGTGCCCAGCCACCCTCTGGGTGAAGAACCTTTTCCTGATACCCAGCCTAGGTGGTAGGACAGGAGTGAAGGCAGGAGGGAACCATCCAGCCTTTTCTCCCGCAGAAGGGACATCCCCGGTGCCTAGACACCCACGTGCGAGATGGCTTCAAACAGCAGCACAACCACTATTTGCTTTCCTTTCCTGAAGCTTCACAGCCCTCTCTAAAAGTCTTTCTCAATCTTAGCAAATCCCTTCCTGAAGCAACAAGCCCCTCTTGCCTCGCCAGCTGCTTCAGAGAGGCAGCTTGGGGAAGCATTTCCCCAGAGAAGGGAAGGAGTGCACCTGGAACCCAAATATTGCTCCCAGGCCCCAACTTGGAGCAACCTTGGCTCTTTGTTAGCAGAGAGGTGGGTGTCATGGAGCAGCATGAATGTGATGGGCTGGTGACCCAGAGCCATCCCTGGGCTGGGCTGGAGCTCTGCTCCCTGTGGAGCAGATGGTGGACCAGTGTTGGTCCCTGTGCCCATTCTCTCCCCTCCCTGGGCACAACTGGGGACACATCCCTAAACCCAGCCCTGCAGAAGCAGTGAATGTCCCCTCTCAGCCCCCAGGAAAAATCTGCTCTGGAGGGAGTGGGACAGTAAAGCAATGGGCTCTGCTGGGGAAAACTGTGCTGCAACAATGGAAAAAAGAAGCTTTTTGGGACTAATTTCTGTGCCAAACCACAGGAAATGTGAATGGAATACACAGGACACCCTTCAGTGTCCCATGTGTGCCTGAAGGCTGCGTTGTGCAGCAGGGAGGAGGAGAAGGCCATCACATTGCTCAGTGTCTCAGTGTGGCTCTCCTCTTGGGATGCTGGCACAGCACCTCTTCCCGTGCCTGAGGTCCTGTGTCCTGCCCTGCCTCAGCTTCCCACAGCATTAGAGCCAGGCGTGGCTCCATCTCCACTGCACTGAGCTCCTCCAGGCCCCTGCCATTCAGAGGGAGCATCTCACCCGCCCCGTTCTCCCAGCCAAAAGACAAAAATAAGAGGCACCAGCACCAGGCAGGATGGGCAGTGCCCCAGATAACTCCCAGCAGCTGCCTTGCTGCCAACTGGGTCCCTGCTCTGCGCACATCTGAACTTCCCTGATGCCTTCTCATCTTTAATTAAGCACTTCCATCGGCTCAGCCTTCTTGCTGGATCTGATTTTTTTTTTCCTGTAGCCATGGAAACGCTTCCCCTGGGCAGGCTGCACTGGAGCCAGTGACAAACCCCATGTGTGGCTGTTTTGTTTGGGCCTGGAAACTTCCCTGCCATTTGGGAAAACTTGGGAAAAGAAAATCCTGCGATAAGCTGGTGAGCAGCAAGGGGAGCCAGGGTGAGAAATGGTTTTTTGGCTGAGCATCCCTTCCATCCCCCAAGGAGCCCTGCTCCAGCAGGGATGGCAGAGCCTTGATCTGAGGATTCCTTGTTTTTTCCTCCAAAAGATGGCTGCAGTGTCCAAGTTTTGTGTCCTTGCTCCACCTGTGGTGTGAGTGACAGCCCTGCTGTGGCCATTGTATGGTCCCTTGGTGGTGGTGGCATAGGGACTTCCATGGCCCTGCTCTTCCCACCAGGACCGAGCCGAGAAGCTGCCATGAGGCAGGGGGACAGTGACACAGATGTGGTGACACGGGGCATGGACATGGTGACTGGGGTAGGGCTCGGTGGCACAGGAAGGGATGCAGGGACGTGGGGAAGGAATGGAGTGACAGGCAGGAGGAGGCAGCAGAGCAGAGTAACAGGGCAGGGCTAGGTGTCAGGAAAGGAGTAGGTGACATTAAGCAGGATGGGTGATGTGGGACAGGGTAAGTGGCACAGGGCAGCAATAGGAGACATGGGGCAGGGGTAGGTCACAGAGTAGGGGTGGGTGACAAAGTAGGGACAAGTGTCAGGGTGTGGGCTGCCGACCCCAGTGCCCAGTGCTGCTCCCAGTGTCCCAGTATCCTGGTGTCCCGGTATCCCGATGTCCTGGTATTCCGGTGTCCTAATGTCCTGGTACGCTAATGTCCTGATGTCCCAGTATCTCGGTGTCCTGGTGTCCCAGTGTTCTTGTATCCTGGTGTTCTGGTGTCCCGATATCTCGGTATCCTGATGTCCGGGTATCCCGCTGTCTCGGTGTCCCGATGTCCGGGTGTCCCGGCGTCCCGCTGTCCCGCTGTCCCAGTGTCCCGATGTCCGGGTGTCCCGGTGTCCCGGTGTCCCCCTGTCCCGCTGTCCCCCTGTCCCGCTGTCCCAGTGTCCCGCTGTCCCGATGTCCGGGTGTCCCGGTATCCCGTTGTCCGGGTGTCCCGCTGTCTCGGTGTCCCGATGTCCGGGTGTCCCGCTGTCCTGTCCCGCTGTTCTGGTATCCTGCTGTCCGGGTGTCCCGCTATCCCGCTGTCCGGGTGTCCCGATGTCCGGGTGTCCCGCTGTCCCGCTGCCTCCCGTGCCCG